>JAODFY010277732.1:0-14424 GCA_027580055.1 Paracaudina chilensis | reverse complement strand
GCAAAAACAATAGGGCACATCTGATTATGGGATATCTACATTTAGCATATGCCATTGATCCAACATGTCATAATTTAGATATTTTATTTACAAGCATGCTGTCACATATCACACACACATATACATACTCAGCCTCCTGCATCATAACCAATATGCACATTTGCTTTTTGGTTTTCTAAAAAAACTTATTGAATAAATCAATTTGTTGTAGTTCGGATGCGGTGGACTTGTGTTTTTTGCATCCCTGGGATTAGTCTCAACTGTGTGTATGTGAAAAAGTCAATAATTTTCATTTCTGTGATCAACTTGCAATTTCTGTGATTTTCTACCCTTTTTTGTGTCATGGTGCTCTTATCAATACAGATACAGAACTACAAAAGGGATTCTCTCTTTTGCAGTTCTGTATCAATGTTTATGAAGAGTCATTGGCTTTATGTGCGATATTACAATATGGACCGGAGATCTGGTTTCACTTGCTTAACTGAGCGTTCTGATCCCCTTCACTAAATCTCCCTGGAAGGATTGCTGGGTGGAGGGAACAAGCCATTTATTGATCGGGCTTGCTTGTGAAGGGACAACAAACTAGGAAGTCCTGGTGCTAGATTGATATTAATCAGATCAACTCACTCAGAATAAATTTGCCAGTTGGTGGATTTTCGTAATCTGGCAGGTAGATCCACTCGATTAACCGAGGCGAGAGTGGTGCCGTCCAGGGGTATGCTGAAAATTTATTGAATTTTTTTAAAATATAATACATATATAATAAACATAATTATTAGGCAACATGTAAACCAAGCAGTCAGTGATTTATGAGAACTGGTTGACAAAATATTTTTGTTATTTATGGATTTATATAAACATGAAAATATTTATTAGTTTTAGTTTTCCCAGCCAGTTCTCACAAATCACACATATGGACAGAGAATGATGCAGAATGATCATCCCATAGCAATGCCACCACAGGGCAATTTGTACTTACTGACGCACAGAGCAGGTGGAAGGCCAAGTGACAGGGCGTAGGACAGCAACAGCAGTACGACCAGGAAGATGGCATAGAAAGGCCAGAGAACGGCAACCTTCTGTCGTCGTAGGAACAGCATCATCAGCATCAGGAGCATGAAGATGGCGCCAAACATGTCCAACCGTACAGAGGTGGCAATGACAGTAAAGAGGAAACAGATCTACAGAGAAAAACATGACCAGATCTGAGAAACATTTCTAGAATAGCATTAATTAAAAGTCTAGTGAAAAATGACATTTTTTGACAAATTAAGAGGAAAAGCTACACACAACGATGAAAGTCCCATTACAGAAGCATTTTTGGTTCTTAGGGATTTTGATTTTGGAAATCACTCAATTTTAATTAAGCATCTGCCAACTTCTGGAATGTCATCGGCTCACCGGAAAAAAATATTTTTTTGTATTTGCATGCTTTTATTCCGCACCAAGTTGAAATGGTATGCCAAAGTTTTGTCATATTTTTGGAAAATGTATTTTACATCAATTGTTGTTATATTTATAGATAATATTTATCAATGGGGGAAATCACTAATTACATTACAAAAGCTTCGGGATGCAATGTTATGTCACAACAATTGTTGCCAGATTCTTCATTAAATTGGAAATGTGAACTGATTTAAAAAGTCAATATCTCAAACAACCAAAAATACTATTGCCATGGGACTTTGAGTGTGTAGTTTTCCCCCATCACATTAACAAAATATTCACTTCCCCTTGTACTATTCTTTCAATGCATAGTTTCCCCCATCACATTATCAACATATTCACTTCTCCCTGTACTATTCTTTCAATGCCATCAACACTATTTCAATTTTCAGGGTATATAGGCATCATATTTTATCTTATTAAAGGAACCATCAGAGTGTGCACCTATTCAAAATCTAGATTAATAAAATAAAAGTTCACTGAGTGACTGACGTGCTTGAACACAGTGAAAGATGAAGTATTCACCAGGAAAGGGCACTTTTCCCCCACCCCTCCCCATCTAAGTGATTCGTTCAAGTGCAGTACACATGATAGGGAAATGATAGATGTACCTCTAAGCCAAACTTGTAGAAGGCATAGTTGATGAGGAACTTGCAGCAGGAGAGGAGACCTTCGTCAGCTTTGTCTCTGGTGATGTCCAGGAAGACTATGCTGTACTTTGGGGCCTCCAGGCCATGCTCGTTGCGGTACTGCCTCTGGTGCAGCCAGACCACTGACTGGGCTACGATGATTACAATGATCCCAACGTAACCCTGACAACAAAGCATTTATAAATTAGTAAGTCACCCGAGGTCAAAGGTCATTTATCTAAAAATATAAATACAATGGATATTGCCGAGGCAGTCAAGGTCAAAGTTTTAAGTGAGATTAACATAGATTCAAATTTAAAGGAGACACAAACCCAACATGTAACCTTAACTTACAAGAAAGAGGATAACAAGAAACTGCAAACAGGATCAAAATTAAGGAGACAGAGACCAACAGGATCAAAATAAAGGAGACACAGACCAACAGGATCAAAATAAAGGAGACACAGACCAACAGGCAACCTTAAGCCTGTCATGTCATCATGGACTTACTTCATCCTTTTTTTAAAACAATTGATATCTTGAGAATGGAACAAGATATTTGGAAGCTGATTGCAGGTTATTGTAGGTACCCTTCATGCGTCTCCCCCACCCCCAAGGCCAAAGCAGATTGGAGGTTCGTGCAGGTCCCAGTCCTGTGTCTGCCCCCCATCCCCTTCCTGGCTGGACTTGATAGCTGTGCATTGAGGTTATTTTAAATTGTCATTATTTTTCTGACCCCCTTTTTTTGTTTGGAATGTGTAACATTTTGTCATAACATAGGGGTGTTGGGACATAGAAGTGAAGGTCTGTCATATGTTTTGTTGGTAGGAGTCACAAGGCTGCTTTGCATAACACAATTTAGGAAAATTGAAGCAAGTTTGGTTCACATACATACATCTGTGATCATTGTATGAGATTTGTTTTCAGTGTTATGTGGTTTATGTAGGTGTATGTATATATTGTTACCATATGTGTAAGTGAGATCCCAAGTAAACATGAACTTGCCTATTGAATTTTACTGGTCAGGAATGGGTTGGTTCAGTTGGATCACCATTCATATTGTAACTTGTATCAACTAACACTTGTTGGCCGGTGTCACTAACAGGGAGCTTGAGGATGGGGGAAATTGGCCCTGCAAACATGTGATGTACAATGATGATCTTGTTTAATAACATTTATGACCATTGTAGCCCTGCATCCACTATATATATCTGAAGACTAATTTCAGGAATTGCATGGTATACTTACTCCCACATAGGATGAGAATTGGTCAACTTTTTCGAAACCAAGCCAGGTCAGCGTGCTGCCGTTGCCTTTCATAGTTATATCCTATAAATGGAACAAGGTGGCATAAATTAGAATGGCATACACATACAGTACAAAACATAGCATCACTGCATAGATTCCTTTTGTCTCTGGCAAGGAATCAAACATTAGGGGAGTATAGTTGTTTTACAAACTATCGGCTGAATGGTTACACTATGATGGTACCTTCTACACTGAGTGAGATTTGGTACTGGAATAATATACTGAATGGAGATGAAGGAATAATCATCAGGCTAAATTCAAACACAAGGATCAGAAACTGATTACAAACCCCTTAAACTTACTTTTTGTTCTTCTTGGGCTTTGATGAAATCAAATATCTGTTCAATTTTTACACAATTTCTATACAATTGCATATTCAGCATTGGATAAATATAATCACAAAAAAAAGAAGAAGGGGATAGTGTAACATTGCCAGTATGCTTTTTTTTTTTTTACTGTGCTTGCTACTTTAAAAGCAGTTTTTGCTTTTACATTAAAAGCATTTCATATTTTAAAATAATCATTAAAGCAAACATTGAACAGATCTATGAACAATGTATATGAAAGAAACAAAACGTATAACATGCAAAAATAACACAGGGGCAGGGAGCAGACCAAAGTGGGTAAAAATGGTTATAGTGCTAACCACCAAGAATGCTAATTTACCTACTTATCAATATATAAAACTATCAAAATATAACAACCTGAAAATACTAGAATATCAAGTCAGCTATGTCCTGAACAGTATGAGAGCGAGAGAGGTGGGAGAAGATGGGCAAAGGAGGTACCTCTGGACAAAACCAAAATGCTGTAATGTATCGAGTTTCATTATTATCGTATGTATGTATATATGCATGTATGTATGCATGTATGTATGTATATATGCATGTATGTAATGATATGAAACAAATGTATGAGCGTGCAAGCATTGGATCCAATATCGATTAGAAGAAATGTGATAAAGTTCCTGTGTCATCGTCATCCTGAGGGCCATAGTGGTTTCTCCTGCTGTTTGGGTGCATACCACTTTTAGCTGTTTTACTTAAAGCAATAAACAAGAGTATGAGCTCTGAGAATTCCCCTTCTTTCACCAAAAGGAGATTTTTCCTCATTTAGTTATGGTTAAAAGACTCCCTGGCTTGATATATCATACATCGTAAACCACCCTATTCGCAAACAAATTAGGCCATAATTGTTAGAGTGTAGATATCACTAACTTATCAAGGCAGTATATACACAATTCGTCTTTTTGAAGAAAAAAAATCAGTAAGTTTTTGTTGCAAATTATGCATTACCAACACTTTATAGGCATTATGATGTGGTATAATGATGATGACAAAATTGTTACAAATAAACCCTTATTATTGCTTTAATATCACTAAGTATTGTTAAATTTACCGCTTGTAACTATGTTTTTGTCATGTAATTTTGGATATCCACACAAACGATTTTTGTTATGTATATAAATATGTGTGTATGTATATAAATATGTGTGTATGTATATATATTTCTTATGTATGACATAGTAATTAAAATCAACTTTATCAACTATATAAATCTAGCAACCTTGCTAAAAAAAATAAAAAAAAAACTTGGTAAGAAAAAAAAAACCTTGGAAAAAATATATATATATATATATATATTTCTTTTCAGATTGTTAGCAAGGCCTACACATCCTTCATTATGACAATCTGACAACTATTAACAATATACATTGAAACTTTATGTTTTACTGAAATGTGCTTTAATTATTTTTAATTTTTGTGCAGTCTTTTCATAATCATAAGCGTGTTCCAAAGAAAATTAATGCTTTTGTGGTACATTAAAATATACATTGCAAAAAAGCACACAAAAATAACACTTTGATTTGTGCAGCATTTACTGTGTAATCCACCATGCACGCAATATTAACTGTATGTGAAGCACTGAAGGAGAGGAAGCATTCTAGATATTTTGACGACATCAAATCATGCCACACTTACGATGTCAAGAGTATCAACATCAGTCACATCAAATCATGCATGCGTAAATCCATCCATTTTCACAGTGCATGATATATCATACAACCTCTAGTGTATGAATATGCATTAATATAGTCCCAGCTGGTTCTAAATGCTGCACAGACATAGCCTCTACTGTATGAATATATTCCTAGCTGGTTCCAAATGTCGCACAGGCGTTGTGCAAAAACTGAAGATACCAGCACACATAGCAACTTAGCTACAGTTATTGTATTCCAAATGCTTTAGCAGAGGTAAATATATTTAATTTTTACACACACCAATAACATAAAAAACAATGGTAAAAGCATATTATTCTCCTTTTTTAGGATTTTGTTTTGTTGCACTTCTTTTGAAAAACTTGCATTTAAAATGGTGACTGGATTGTCTAAAGAAATTGAGACCTGGACTTGAATGTGAATATAAATCTTGGTGCCGTGGCATCTCATTTTTGCATTTGACTTTTATAAATGTGCTAAATTCCTGAACAGAAATACTGCATTTCTAAACTACTGGGTTACTGTGTTAAGTTTGAGAAATCGTGTCACCACTTAGCAAGTTTATACACAGCACCCACAACATGGTTTAGAGTCAACATCCTTAAACTGAAACTAGTTATATATATTTTGATTAATTAGACATACTGCCAGATAGATACCCTGAAGGCTCCAACTCCAAGCAAGCAGCACGTGGCTTAGTGTCAGCGGCAATATAACCAGTTATATTGGATCAATTTGTGCTTTGTATGGTGTTAATAATGTGCAAATTTGGCCAAAATGATAAAATGCCATTTTTTCATTAATTAGAGATGACGCCAGAATAGCTACCAAAAACAACAATGTGTTCCACTTAACAAAATGGAACAGTTTCATGACCTACATCATCAGAATGCTAAACAACCACTAAACAGTAGTTGCATGGTGACCTGTAAGTTCCATGCTGATATCAAGACTTGGTTGTTTTAAATGAATAGTCCAGTGAACAAAGTGGTCCCATATCAATGGTGTTTTTGGCTGTTTTAAATCACTTTCAATTTTAATAAAATTTGTTATCTCAACAACCAAATAATATTACAATGGGACATTTGCCTTCCTCACTTTCTTCATTTCTCCCTCACTTTCTTTTTCTCAGAAAGTTTCATTTTTCTATGGACTTTTCCTTTGAATTTGAGAGAACAGAATTCGCCTTCCCAAATGGAACCTGTGATTTGTCCCGGACAAATACTGTGGGCTGTAAAATTGTAATATCTGTCATCTTTAACACATTAACATTCATTTATTCAACATTTTAATGCAAATATGCAAATAGTGATACAAATAAACAAAGAATAACAAATAGATGAATAATGAAAAGAGAGCCTTAACTTTATACTGCAGAAGTGAAAACAGTAGCAAGAGGGGAAAAAAAACACAAATGATTTTTTTTTTTAATGAAACATTTCAAAAAGGATGGAAATTGTTGACATTAACATGCGCATAATAGCAAACGGGGTAAAAAGATGCACACAAATTTTATCTAGCAAAGATTGCCAAAAACATCAATTAGCCTATCATTCAGTTGACAGCTGAGGAGCAGCCATTCATAAAGATTCCAAACAGGTATTATATAGTTTTATACAACACCTAATTGTATTCTGGTCATTTGATTGGTCAATTGCTCGTTGATTGCATTGCATGCAAAATCTGCTCTATTCCACTCCATGAAATAGAAACATGGGTTATACTTTTTTGATAGCCCTTTTTTAAATGGTAAGAAAATTCTCCAATTTTGAAAGAGGTGTTGTATAAAACAAATGAATGGTTTCCATTCGTTCAAAATCCTCCAATTTTGAAGGAGGTGGTGTATAAAACAAATAATGAATTGTTTCCATTCGCTGCGCCTCGTTGAATGGAACATTCCATCTTTCAACTCATAAAATATTTGCACTATTGCACTTATAACCATTCATTATTTGTATAATATACTCTTAGATCAATCGTTTCGTACATTTACTCGTTTATTGCGGTCGGGAAAACCCAACCATTGGCATACAGTTATTGCCGACCACCTTCCCATGACAACTGTTTTACAGTAGGGAACTGTTTTGGCAATCTTGTGTATCTACTTTCTCTGTGCATTGGGAGCAGCTGAATCTTGCCAGCCAAGTGAGAAGCAAGTACCACAGAGCCAGGCAGCCAAAAAAACACCCAGATCAGAAATGAAGAGAAAATTATGTTAATATCTTACCAGAATGGTGTTTGTCCACTCAATTGTGAACCATGGAGCACTACTCTGTATGGTTTTAGAGTATGTGAAGAGGAGCATCAATAAAAAAAAATGTTTAAACAAAAGCAGGACGTGAGCAAGGAAGCTCATGAATAATGATTACATCACATGACATATGACAGTGGTATAGATAATGAATGGGACATGAATATTCAGATATACTCAATCCCATGAGAGCATGAGATGTTTCATCATATAACATTAAGAACTGTATGTAAAATGTTACCCCCAGGAATATGGGCAATCGGTCTTTTTACAAATTTGCTGAGCCAATGTCAGATTTGTTTCAAAATTTTCCAGGAATAAAGGGGTAGGCGACCACATGCACATGCAAGGGTCGATGGGGGTGTGGGCAAAGGTCGATGGGGGAAATGCTCCCTTCAGCATTAATGACCAAACTAGCCCCTATATCATAACCCTGAGGATAGGTCTATAGTTAGTGCAGGATACATGTAACAATGTGGATTGTTATTAAAGGATAAAACAACCAAGAGGATTAAAAGATACACAAGAAGCTGAAATCAACAGCCATAGATCATCTTGTTCCGTTATCAATGTTTGATATGTACATTTTCAGTGATACGGGGGAATCATTTTTTTTTTTTTTGAAAAATGACTTGTAGTAAGTTTATAATGACATCACAGTGCCACTAAGAGTAATATCTCTTTGTAATTCTTTTATTTTCTTATTCATTTTTACATAGAAATAATAAATACAATCTTTCATATTTTTTCATTGGTTTGTAAAAGATCACCACATAATGTAATAAACATTGTATATAAACATTAACAAAATTAATGTCCCAGAAATAAATTAGGGTTTAATTAATATATGGAAATACAACAGAACATCAGTCCTAGTAGCCATATAATGTCATCATGGACTTACTCCAAGTCGTTTTTTTCTAAAAACAAATGACAACCTTTGTATTGCTTGAAAGTGCACATTATAAACAGTGAAAACTTGAGAATGGAACAAGATATTTTTCATATTTATATTATCCAGTTGGGGTTGTTTATCCTTTAACAAAATTATCCCCTGGGATATTAGTGCCGAATAAAACATTGTGGTAAATTTAAAAAGTAGAATACTTACTTCAAACACTATCTGAAACTCCAAACAAAAATTTGGAATATTTTTTTTTTTATCAAGTGTGAAAAATAGCAATCATCTTTTTTTCCCTCTAAACTGATTAATTTTGGAGTATCCATTTAGCGAATTAAGTTTTATAAAATTAGTGTTTACACCTAGTATATGTATATGTATACATATATATATATATATATATATATATGTTACCACAAAGTTAGATGGACAGTTTCAGTTATTTGATTATTCAGTTTGATTATTCAGTAATAAGGAAGCCAATAAAATCAGGAAACCTAAATAAGCGATGTTCTCACCATCTACAATTCTTTAATAATTTGTGTACCTTTTCCTTCCTTTTAAAAAAAAAAACATTTACAACACTTTTTACTCGGGAGATTAAGATTAGTGACCGACTAAATGCCTGGGAAAAGCATGTTTAGATTCCCACCAAAAAATGAACAATTAAGAGTAGGTACAGAAGGGATGGCCTATGGCTTTAAGTGATTCCTTATTTTCCCTTTCCTGTGAGAAAAAATGTGACAAAATGGGGAAATACATAGAATAAAGAAACATGGACTGATTGAATGAATGCAACAATTGATATGTGTTGTTGATGTGCCTGTTCCCATGAGCTCAATACTACCTGCACATTTACACACTCCTTTAAATGAAAAAAAAAATTCAAGAACTTTGATGAGAAGTTTCCCAGAGTCTTTGAGCTGGGTTTTAAAAGAAATCTTGGAAATTTTTCTGGTGCTTATTTCCCATGGAACACATAATGTTAGGGCACACAATAATTTCTCAACAGGCTGTAACAAAGACTTTCAGCCAATGTATATTTTTACTCATAATTTTTTGGTACGATGCTACACAGTGGTTTCAATAACTATGTTTGGAAATGTAGTTCAGGTCAAGACTATTTTTTATCCTGGGGGGGTGCTGTTGGTTGAAACACTTCTTTGCCTCCAATATTTTTACTAATTTCTTTGCAGAGAGCTAATGATGCTAGAGAGTGTGTCCAAAAAAACACATTTGGAACTGTTAAACTTGAGTTGAGTTCATAGGAACAGGACACAAGAGCGTGTATCTTGGCAGGAAAACAAAAATGTGCTATGTCCATATTGGCCCTTTTGATATAATAACATTTAAAGGAATTGTCTGGTATCTTAAAAAAAAAAAAAAAAAGCATAATTTTCTGAGTATGTTACCAAAATATAAAAATGCTAAAGTTGCTATTTTTAGAGAAACAATTTTTTAAACTTCCCGGACGGATATTTCAAAAAGGCTTTGAACAGTGCCCTTCATGATGGTAGGAATGGCAAATGTAGTTTACCATATGTACTCATGTTGTATACACTTTGCATTGTACTGCTAAGAAAAATTGCTAAAGTATATAGATTAATTTCTACTTTAATTTTCGGTAGATTTTGTACTATGCTTGCTAGACCTGGCTACTTGCACAGTGCAGTATATACCCAATCACGTATACTGTACATATATGTGCGTATGTGATAACATGCGAACCGCCTCATCTGCCACAGTGACATCAGAAACAAAACGGACCTAGCAGTATAAAGTGTTTTCGGTCAGAATATAGTAGATTTCCACATGAATAAAATTTGATATGGCTGGAATGAGAAAAATATATACTACTAGAAAACGTTACCAAAATTTTCCACCAGACAATTCCTTTAAATATTGTTCATGATCTTTTGATACAAATTTAAGATGGTTATGTAATATTTTTGAAAAATGTACAGTACTTTATGTACTGTATACAAATTAATTAATAAAAAAAAAAATGAAGCTTCTGAATGCCTTGTGCATCTGTGATTTCACGAAAGTTGCCAGATTCGAAAATGAAAAATGATTGTTGTGAACTGATTTCAAAGATTATAATATCTCAACACATGGAAGTGCATTGACCCCCAATCATCAACTGTCCATAGTAGGGACAAAGAAAGAGAAATTACTTGTTATGAGGATTATGCTAGGAAAACTGCTAGACAGGTTAACAATATTACGTTTTATGTACTGAGCTCAATTATAAAATTGATCAAATTCTGACCAGATTAAAAAAATGAGAGAGGGAATTTGAAGTGCTCACAAAAATGTCTTCAAGGAATTTCTGGAGTTGGAAGAGGTATACTTACCAGGCGACTGTACCGTGACCAGGTTGGCAACTGAAGACACCTGTTGTTGAAGGGAGCCATCGGCCTGTATGATGAACGGCGCTGCACCGGAGGCTGCGAGCGACTGCCCTTGAGGCATCATGAAGGACCTGAGGAAGAGAGGGAATATGCTCAGAGAGGGAATATGCTCAGAGAGGGAATATGCTCAGAGAGGGAATATGCTCAGAGGGAATATGCTCAGAGAGGGAATATGCTCCGAGAGGGAATATGCTCAGAGAGGAAATATGCTCAGAGAGGGAATATGCTCAGAGAGGGAATATGCTCAGAGAGGGAATATGCTCAGAGAGGAAATATGCTCAGAGAGGGAATATGCTCAGAGAGGGAATATGCTCAGACAGGGAATATGCTCAGAGAGGGAATATGCTCATACAGGGCTCTGCATCCATACAAATTCACCACACGTCTGTTCTAGGTGCCGTCAAGAATCTGCAGCAATACGTGTTATCAGCTGTGTCACTTGTGACAGCTAAGCTGACACAAAAGTAATATTTAATATTTTCTCGTCTTACTTATTTTGTAGGCACCATGTAATTTAAAGAGGTTGTGCCATGAAAGTAAGTTGGGTATGGCCAGCCTGGCATAACCCAGTTTTCTTCAGTTCTGAAACTTGCATGTAGTTGCAATGTTACGCACCAAGCATCTAGGGGTTGGCTGATGTGAATTTTGCATACCTATCCGATGGTCATTTTTTCACCGATCCAGGTCAATTGATGCACCTTCGACTGACCTTTGACTGACCATTTCTTGAGCCTATGGTATCAGCACTCTGCTATTGCAAAATGTGCAGGGAGGGTCGGATATTGATGCACCAATGCATACACCTTGTGATCCACAAAAGCTTAACTGCCACATAATTTACAGGACATGACGCAATGTCGATGTACTCATCCCGGTGGATGTGAGGTGCGTCATGCAATTGATAGGTGCATAGTATCTAATGAAGTGGCATACCACTCTATCGCAAGGATTCCCTCAATACCCTCTGATAAATGTTTTAAGAGAGATACCAATACAGACATCCTTCTCATATTGCCTAACCAACATGACAACTTGAACCTAACAAATTCCATATTACACAAATCATTTCAACAAACCTCTGAGGAGCCGGGAAGTAGAACTTCTGGGGCTGGTTGGAGACCACGGAACTGCATGGGACCATGCTAATGGCCCCCGAGACAGGGACCTGCTGAACCCGAGTCTGGGCCTGGTTATTTCCCGAATTACCGAGTGGGTGGACCTGTTGTACAGTCACCCGGTTAGGGGGCAGGGCTGCAGCTGTGGTCACCATTGGTTGAACTTCTGTGACTTGATGGAGCGTAACCCGGTTAGGCGCACCCGGGCTACCAGTGTTGACCAAAGGCTGGACTTGTTGTATCGTTACCCTGTTCATGGGAGGGGTGTTAGCTGGCTGTAATGTCACCCTGGTCGTGTTGCTGGGTGAGCCATTCAGGGGTTGTGTCAGAGCTGGGGGTGCGGGTGGTGGAACCAGCGGGATGACGTGAGCCTGGTTAGGGTTGGTGATGATTGTTACTTGATTTGGGTTGGCTTTGAAGGTCAGCTGGGGCTGGGTCACATCTGGTTTGCTCTGGGCCGGAATGGAAATACACTGGAGCTGGTTGGACAACGGTAGAGTCTGGACCGGAACAATAGTGACCATCCCTCCTCCATCCAGCCTCACCTGGTCTGGACTTGCCGATTGCAGAGACCCTTGAGACTGCTGAATGACCTGACCCACACCTGATGGACCAGACTGGATAAATTTGCTCCCGGCAACGGTAAGCCCACTGTGAATGACTTGGCTCCCTGGGTGAATGCTGTTGGTCTGCATGAATTGACTCCTGCAAACTGTAGGTCCACTCTGAGACTGTCCTACAGCCGACAGTTCTCCATGTGCTCCAATTTCTTGATCGTTAAAACTCAGTTGAACTACTTCAGGCTCTTTGGTGTGATGGTTTGTTGCTCCTTGAGACTGAGAGGAATGGAGGTTTCCACTCGCTGCAACTCCTTCATACTGGGATGAGAGGATGTTTCCACTCACTGCAATTCCTTGAGACTGAGACGAGTGGAAGTTCCTATTTCTTGGAATTCCTTGAGACTGGGATGAGTGGATGTTTCCACTCACTGCAACTCCTTGAGCCTGGGAAAAGTGGATGTTTCCACTTGTTGGAACTCGTTGAGACTGGGAGGAGTGGATGTTTCCACTCACTGCCATGCCTTGAGACTGGGAAGAGTGCATGTTTCCACTCATTGCAACTCCTCGAGACTGGGAAGAGTGGATGCTCCCACTCATTGGAACTCCTTGAGGCTGGAAAGAGTGGACGTTTTCACTCATTGCAACTCCTTGAGACTGGGAAGAGCTGATGTTTCCACTCGTTGGAACTCCTTGGGACTGTTTATCCAGGCTGCCACGATCATGGTGGACAGGGGGGCCACAGTTCTGGGGGTACTTTGTGCTCCTCTGGCCTTCTTGCTGGGCCCCCTTGGTTTTATACTCAAAGTCCCTTACTGTCTGCTGCTTTGCTGCACTGCTCTCCGTCTGTGTGGTCAAAGAATTCTCCAATGATTTTCTCCGGGGAGGGGGACTCCCCCCAGAGGTCTGTGCTTCTGAATCAGACACACTGCCCGCTTTCCAAGGCTGGTACTCGTGGAAAGCCTTCACATAGTTGCTTCCAACGTGACCCTTCCTACGAGGAGAGTGGGCTTTGAAAACGGTCCCCTGAGGATTGAAGTAGCTGACCGGCTTGGGCTGGTCATCCCTATTTTCCACACCCGAGTCGCGGCTGGAGGGGGACTCGGGCCGAGCCTTGATGGGCCGTGGCCTGCAAGGAACGTCCGACTGAAGGGAGAACCGCTGCTGGGGAAAGACCTTACTCTCCAGTGTTTCCGTCTCCGATTCCGTCTCGGAATCGCTGTCAGTGACGTGCTCGGTACACTTCAGGTCAACAACAGCGCTATCGGGAGCATCTCCCTTCTGACCGGGCTTCTTCGAGTCATTAGCGAGAGGAGTAGGCATGTCGTCAGCTGCAAAGTAAACAAGCAATTGGTTAACTCAAGACACTGACTGCAGTTTACGTTAGCACTAAGACGTTATAGTAAATTATAGTATGTGGTAACGGTAGTACTGCAAGTATTAAATAGGTAAATAAGTTAAGAAGTTCATTATAAACCATGTCTGTGTTAGACCATATATATACATCCTTCTCTGATCAACCCCTTGCTTTGAATTTAATCGATCCGACAAAAACTTGATTTAAAGAATGAGGATTATTCAAGCAGGAGATTTCAAGCAGCTGTTTTGAGATTTGACGTCATGTCAAAATGGCCCTCTTCAAATCAAGTGTTAGTAAGCATTTCATTTGAATATTTTTGTGTGGATTTGATTTAAATCAAAGCACGGGTCAGGGGGTACACATCCACCACTTTTGAAAGTGGGGGGGAAATATCATTTGCCCCCCCCCCCCCCAACTTTTTTTCCAGAACCTACTAAAATTAAT
>JAODFY010277621.1:0-14435 GCA_027580055.1 Paracaudina chilensis | reverse complement strand
CATGCGCAGGACCTTACGGTCGCGTTGGACTCTTTATTATCTTAGGGGAAACATTTCCATGTGCATTGCCAGTAATTTATAGCTGGAAGGCACGTGGTAGTCAGCTATAATGCGCGCTGCTGTGTAAACGCAACAAATCGCAAAGGGACCCAACTTATACCGCTCCGCCGTGTTTCGGAAAAAATGATATTAAAAAACATCCCCCCACATTGGAGAAAAAATTTCCGCCACATATTGAATTTATATACCTTTTTTCAAATAACATGACATTTTCAGGCGATTGCGGGGTGGGGGGTGGGGTGGTGGTGGTGATTATGATCTGTTGGGTCGTGGCTGGGTGCCTGGGGTTTTTTCATTGGGCCATGGTTACAAAAGGTTGCCGATCACTGGACTATAGATAATACTAAATCTAATTCAGATTAAAGTTAAGAGTAGCTTTATATTGCTATGGTTAGTGGTTCAGTGTAGGTAAATACCATACAGGTCATAAGGGTAGGCCTCGGTGTAGGTTTATATTATGTATAACACATATGCAATAAGGTGATCTACATTTGAACTGTTGCATTGGAGCAATGCAATGTTTTTGTGTGTCTATTTTCCACAGGGCCTGGGACTGCATCACCCAGCAGCACCAACCTTGCTTTAATCCGGTTCTGAGGGACGTATCGAGACATCCTTCTAGAACAACATAACAGGTGACCAGTGTAGCAGGAGGACGAGAGCCGTGTATATACCTTTAATTGCTGCTTATAAGCGCTAGTCCCGGCTATGTACGTCACGATATATTTTAACGTATATACCTTCTACTTTTAGCTCAATTAGCTAATTGTGGCGTGTACACTTCTAAGGCGAACGGTGACTGGTGAGATGACCGACCGTGACGGCTTGGTAACCGGCGAGCGTCACGATGTCAATTATAAGCAGAACCAGGCTCGAATCTCCCGGATCGCGAGCTGACCATAATGAAGTCCGAATTAGCTGCGGGTATGTGGGACGGATTACTAAAATTAGGCCTATAAGTATACGGAAGACAAATAAATACACGGAGCTTTAAAAAGTTTATACGCAGACAAGCTGCTATATTCATCAGTTTATTTGAGGGTGATATACCGCATATGGCCTAGTTCAGACTGGAGAATGCAAGGGGGCCAAACCCCGCGAGGCAGATCAATAGCGAGTGTGGACGCTCGCGTGTACTCGGGGTCAGACCCTGCAATCGTGACCTCACTTTCGGGATGGATCATACCCGGCGAGGGGATCAAGATTTGTAACTGTGCATTGCCCTCCGTTCAACGCTGATCTCACAGCCGTTCTCCAGGATGAACGTATCCCTAAAATCTTTATCTCCCTTGCGTTCCCTTGTGTGAAGGCCATATGTTTGTGTGCCAATGTTGTGTTGCCCACATGCATAGTCACCTCTGGATGCCAGGTCGGGTCCCGTGTATGACGATTATGTCGTCGGACCACCTTTTATACATTATTCTTTATTCATCCCATAGTTCTCTGGCCCCTAATTGACATGGACCCGGGACTGTAGCCCTATGGACCGCCATCTAGAACATCTTACTTACGTATGGTTAACCACACCGATGAATGTCCCCAAATCAATATAAACACATAACTCATTTAACATGAACAATAACACGGACATCGAAGACCTGGGACACCCCCACTTTTTGAAAATGTTCCCATTTACTTTTCAAACACTTTTTTTTTTAAATTTACATTGCGCCCCCCACTTTCGAAAATCGATTGGCCCCTTATGGGGCCGACCATGATGTGGGCGTAAGGATACTGCATGGAACGTCTCATATTGACGTTTTAATTTCCATACAGAATATTTTGTACTAATAAGGTGATCTGAAAAGAACCTACAAAGATCAGCTGTCCTGCATCACTTAAACTATGATTGAATGAGGCTGGTTACTTGATGTCTTCAGAATTTTGAATTAGGTTTTTGGTTAGTTTGGGTTACTTTTTGATTACCGTAATTTATGGTTACCCCCCCCCCCCCCTTTCAATTTTTTTTTTTATTTTCGTGAATTTTATTTTTTTAATTTTAGTTACTTATTTACTGGCATCAGAAGATTTTTCGAGCATTGTTACGTCATAAAGTGTAACAATATCCGATAGACCAATAAAAAATTACCTTGTAAGACGGCGCGCATCCGCCCACCGAGTCTATGAAAATCAGCCTGACCAACCCCTTCATACGCATCACATATAGGCATGCACGCATATATGTGCCACAGTACAGCTTGCGTATAAACTTATATATATAATCCGCAGTGGCAAATACTTCTTTTCGGGCGAGTTTCCAGAAATGACAAAGTATTTCCAGACCCGTTGCTGACCCGTTTTCTGCAGTAGGTCCGTCAGAAAAAATAAGGGAATGTTCGCCAGCCCCCAGGGGAGCGGGGTGTGCCGGTACACTTACCGTCCTGGTATCTACGAGTATGGTTAAAACCTGAAAGTGGTTATCGACATTACGACGTTTTTTAACAGATCTGGGAAGCCCCAGTAAATATTCAGGAATTCGCTAAGTTGGACGATGTTCCTTCATTGCCACCGTACCAAAAATAAACTTAATGCTGATATCTGCAAAAAGCGTAATGTGGTTTGCAAAAGCGATACTTTTGAGGAAATCTCTTATTTGCTGACGTATCATAAAAGCAAAATTTGAAGAGATCTCAATCTCAATGGCAACAACGTGCCGTATATTCACCGGAATTCAATACGGGTTGACACTTCTTAAAGGCACTATCAGACTTTATTCGGGGTAAAACATCTCCCTAAAATATGTTGCATTTTGCCAGCTTAAATTGTCATCTGGATTTACGTAAACGTTTGGATATCTCATTGGCCATTCTTTTTAAAATCCACATGTAATAGTTATTGACAATAATCGGTTTTAGCATATAATTTGTCGCCGAAAAATAAAATCGTGTAAAACTTGTTTCTAACCTTCATTTCTCGCTAATGAGTGTTACATTTTGCAAAAGGAATATAGAATATAGTTGTTTTATTTGACGCACAAATAGACTGAATTATTAAACCAGCAGACTGAGAGATAGATTCATATTTTGCTTCTCAAAAGTCTGACATTACGTTTATTTGCTTCATATAGTAATGTAACGTATCGGACAGGTCAGCCCATCGTCTGTAGAGGGCAGTGTATATAGCACCGTCAGATGAGAGGGGGCAGATCTTTAATTAACTGCACGTTTCTCTTTTTTTTTTCTAGCTTGTATCTACTCTTCTAGAGTTGAATTTGAAAACAATATTCACAGGTACTCCTTACCCGCCAGTCTATTACTTTACCCCTATACCCCCACCATTACATACAGTTAAACGTATAACGTTGTATACATTTATTATGCATTCATTTTACAAGCAATACCAGCAAAAGGTTCAAAGCGAAATAAGTCAATAACCTAATTCTGGATAAATAACAAGTGCAATTTCACGCGAAGTAATATTCGTCCAAAATTCCTATTTAAATTAACAGTCGATCTACATCATCGTGTCGAACTTGCTTCCATACCTATGATATCTTCTACTAATCACTGAAGTTTCCAACGTATATACACTGTTTTACTTCAGTCTTTACACTGATTCACAGAAGCCTAATAGAACCACGTACAAAAAACAACTGGACATAACCTAAAAACAATCAACATAACCCCCAAAAGAATTTAACAGAACCTCAAAAAGAAATCGACAGAACCTCAAAAAAGAGGGAACGGTACCCCAGATAAATTCCGCAGGACGAGATGATCCACTGAACAACACTCAGCCACCGACCTCTCCGGCGAAAATCATCCTCACAAGAAGGGCGCCGCCACTGTCAAAATGTTAATGACATATGAATACTCTTCATAGTTGAGACTCTCAGAGGTATACACCACGATTAATTGCTCCAATGACTTACACACTCAATTTGATATTTCTCGAGGCCGCAACACCATGTTAAAACACGACAGATGGCCTATGCTACTCCTCATATGCATGAAAGCTGACATCTTAAACAATGATGACACATACAAATTATCATAACTTCACCGTTTACATTTTTTGCAACGAGGGGATTTTACTGACAGTACATCGCCCCTAAAAGCTGCGTTGGCGGAGGAACATCACAACCATCAAGTGCATCATAGATATGGTTTAGACCACTTTGAGTCTTCACCATGTACACAACATATGTAGTTCAATATTCATCATCAATGCCTTTCAAAGGGTGATGATATCTTCTAATTTGCAAAACAAAAGATGTATGGTCTTTAGGTTCTACTTCTCGAGGGTTTAACTTGATTTTCAACAGATCTTTATTTCAGCTCTTACAGCTATAATTGTGGTGCTGTACCCTCAGACTGAGAGTGGCCTATACACGGCTGACCTTTATTGAATTGCAGAGGCCCATTACGGGTTGATCATGGAACCTCCACGCACGGTATTCAGCCTGATATTACCACGGGTATGCTCACCTGAGGTCACTGAACGTTGCTAGGCCAGATCCCACGGGACCCGAATGTTGCCAAAGGTCTCGTCGAGATCAACGGGGTACCAAAATAAGCCTACAGGTAAATTCCACGGCTAGTCATTAAAGGTATTACCAGCGTGTGATGTATGCACAGAATATGGACTTTTTTCAGTCTTAGTGTTATATTTTTAATCACTCAGTCCATGGTTCATCACTTACAACAGTTACTTACACTCATTCTGTCATTCATGACACTCATCCTACCTCAGCGAAAATGTTAGATGGGAAAGAAATAATTAATGATTTTGTTTTGCCACAAATTATATGAATAAACACAAATGAATATTATGAGATATATAACTATATGAGATATGAACGTTTGAAATTGGTTGCACATTGAATCTAGAAGCTTTTTTTTTTTTATCATTGAATTTGTGATTTTTTCTTTAAATAAATTAATATCAAATGATGACATCAAACATGTGGTCAGATGTTTAAACAGAATTCAAAGTGATTTCAAAAATCAACATCCCATCAACCAAACATAAAATTGTAATGGGACTTTCGCCATTGAATTTATTGAGATTTTCCTCCTCAAAAAGAAAAAAAAAACAGAACAGAAGTTCCATTTTCCTCTGGATTATTCTTTTCTAACTTAACATTAACTAAGCTCCTGACCGCAATTTTAGCTAAAAGATTTTTGTGTGGTTTTCGGATGACTTTCAAAGTGCTGAGCGATTAAACCAGTAGACTGATAGATAAGATCCATAGGCCCCTAGAGAGTCAGCTCTATCCGCGCGCACGCTATATCCCTTCTCCTGCTTGTATTATGCGTTACCGGCACTGACAGATTCTTCCTCAGTGAAAAGTGCGCCCTCCGTGACATTGCAGGAGACAGTAGTCGAACCCTTTTTGGTGTGTGTGATTGACGTTTACATGATTGACGTTCAATCTAAGTGGGAGGCGTACCATCAATGCGCGTTACGGAATCGTATACGACTACCGATTGTCAACACGATCATAGTATAAGACATTTATTGTACGGTATATACCGGTACTCCTCAGAAGAAATATGGCCAATACCAACTGGGCTATATAGTTAAAACATCAAAGGCGAAATGCGACCTTAAAGGTGAACTGTCGTATACATTGTCCCGGGAGGCGTACGGTTAATAAAAAGGTGCATGAACTTTACATTAGCTGATAACGGCGTATATGCGGCAGATTATATTGTATATAGACGCGGGACATTGTCATGAGGTACAATAATGTGTTAGTTAGCAGAAATGTTGCGCTGATGACGTAATAATAATAATCATAATAATGTTAAGACTATATGGCCCCTTTATGCGATAACAGTAATTCCCTATAGAGCACATCGAACACAGATGAACATAACTATACCATATATTCGGTACACAATTCGGTCATCGTATCCCATTTTATCTGACGTGACCCGTACATATAGTTGAGCTTAGACGGGTCGACGATCAATGACCCGTACATAGTTGAGCTTAGACGGGTCGACGATCAATGTTTATTTGAACTTGGACAGTTGCACATCTGTAAAAATCTTTGCCGTGCCAGTGAGTCATGCGAGGTCACGTGGCATCCTTACTCCCCGACAAAACAAAAATCAATAAAAAGCTGTTTGTACATTCCAGAGTTTCCAGAAGTGATGACATCACTGACACGTGGTTGGACTTTCACCTATCGCCTATCAGCATTCCTGTTGTTTATCTTGAAGAGCAAGAAGCCTTCCAATTCATCCGTCATATGCCTCATTCTATAACCTAATAACAGTTGACATTTTTTTACGTTTTCTTTACATGGATAATTTGTTGTCTATATGTCCTATAAGGACATATAAAGACCTATAAGGACCTATGACAAAAACTGACAACAAATGACATACATAGCATAAACGATGCTTCATTGCACTAATAATTACCCTATAATCGTGAGTATAGCAAGCACATATACAATGTCAATATTGGTAGTATGACCCTCCTATCTTCCTATATCGTTCCAATTATATCGTTTCAATTAGTACTTTCACCCTTTCAAGTGATTTCGTCTATTAAAGGTAATACATCAAGATCGTTCTACTTCTACAGTATTTAGTCAGTAGAATAACACTGTCAGTAGTATCTAAAATACATTTTAGTGTTCGTATATACTGCGCTGTACAAAGTTACCATGAGGAACTGTACCACCCGGAAAGTTGTAAATGTAAGGATTAATACGAAGATCAAATACCCTCCTTATTTGAACATGTAAGTTTACTTGATCACTGTCACACTTAAATGTTTTAACTCGTGTCACAATCTTCATCGAATACTTGGTATGCTTTTTATGCTTAAAAACAAACAAACAAACAAACATTGTTTCCTCATCATGCATTATAGAATGTTCTGTAGATGAGGCCACGATCAAAATAAATAAAAGTACCATTTTAATGATGTTTCAACATCTTTATCGATTAATTGGTTGTCGTTATTTACTCCTGATATGATCATAACCTTTTCATTATACATACGGCGTCGTCTTCATGTCGCCTCTGCAAGCAAATTGATATGTTTAACATCTTTTTCGAACGACTTAGCCTTCTATATATATTTACTACAAGGATAACGTATAACGGCCGTACATTTAATCGTCGTCTTCGGAGAGTTTTTAGACGTCCGTTTATATGCAGACGCGAAAGGACATCAGTCCTTGGAATGACGTAAATGTCGCATCCTTCCGTCAACTCGCGAGACGAGAGCAAGATCACGGACATTTACCGACCGAAAATCGGGGACCTCGAATAACTGTCCAGAATTATCGCCCCTCTTTGATATATGCCATGGCAAATAAACAGAAGAAATCGATTAGGTCCTGCTCTAATGTATACAAAAGAGGCCAAGTGCGCGTGCTTTATTAGGCGAGTCTGTGTATAAACAAGGGGCCAGTGTGCGGAACAAAGTGAGATCGCTCGTTTAATTGTGCGAGTTTAAAGACCTTCTTCATCTCATATTTTATGATGGTGACACCCCGGTCCGCGCACTCCATGATACACTGATTATTACAATAAGCATATAACAAAGCCTAATATCATCGTTCGCGAAAGTAGGTATATCCACCATACATCATATAGAAAGGACATCTGACCTCATAAATGACCCTGTTCCAAAGACAGCTCTGGCTCTCCAATATTTTATCGTGGATGACGTACACCCTGATTCCAGCCTTCTCTTCTCGACTAAGTGCTCGGACAGTCGGATGGTAACCAACGCACTCGTGCCTGTGTTGAGCCAATCCTGAGTGCTCACTGGACCGCCATTTAACGTCCCCCGCGTCCGTGGGACGTGAATGCACCCCATGACACGACCGCTTTCTGAAACCAAAGTGATGCGGAACGTAATATCTTTGTGATCAGCTGATGAGATGCTCCTTTGACTTATATATTATACCAATGTTATCAGTCGTGTTTTTTCTGTTTCTTTCTTGAGATAAAATAAAACACGTCTGGAAATAAATATCTTATTATTTCAGGAAATGCGCCGCGAAAGGAAGGGCTGGTTGTTGACGTTTCTCACTGTTGTCCAGAAATGACAAGACAGTCCCAAACTGCCTTAAGCTCGTGGTATGTTATTTAGCTGTGTTTTGTTTTCGCATTCCGGTGTGACGTAGCACAAACTAAAAACGACGACTGGTTATTAACTGATTATTGTATGCTATGACGTATGCTACCGAACGACGGGCTTCAAATAAGGTCCAGCGATCGCATGAACAATATACGACAGGTTTTTCAACCTCACGAGTTTGAAAGAGGAACCAACCCGATAACCCAACTATGCTATCCATGGATCGATTTGACAGTTTGTGGCTTTTTTTCGTGATATTCGTAACTTCTGCGACATTTTGGTCCCGTAGCGCGACTCGTGTCGTCATGTTTAATTTTCATATCACACAATTTGTCATGACGTGTAAGAACAGCGTCGTTGCAACTTTTATATTTCAATTCCTCCTGGTTGAGGCCTATTTTTTATTAATTTAACTACAAGAAGAATCGTCTAGTCAAAACGCTTTACGGGTCTGCTATTCTAGCGAGGGCCGGTCTCCTTGCAAAGCAAGCGACCGTACTGGCATGATTTAGTAACCAAGAAATACCGTGCAAATGAGAAAACAAAGATACAAGAACGCCAAATAGCTAAATTGTTGCAGACCCCCCACAAAAGCCTCATCCTGGCATGACATATATGGTGATGGATAAGCCTGTGTTATATTGGCATTTGTTTAAACAGAGGTTCTTAAAGAATATGGGGTCTGATCATCTATCGAGAGGATGAAGGGTGTACCGGTATTCCTCCGTGATGAATGACCCAATATTTTAATTTGAAAAGACATGCTGATTTTTTTTACGAGTCGTCCATACATGATATTAATAACGTCCTGATCACAGGATATTTGAAACAAAGCAAATTTGGTTGGCACAATATTAGTGATAAAACGAAGAAGACTCTATAATACCAAAACAGAACACCCAGACAACATGATGATAAGCATGGCATGCAGAGAATACAGTAATAACATGTCGACTGGAATATCTTTATCATTTCTGGAAATGCTCCCGAAATGGCGGGATTTTCGAGTTATGTTTTTCACCGTTTATCCAGAAGTGACAAGATTGTTCCTACTGCATTAGTGAACTGTTCTACACAAATTGCTGAACAATGTCTTCTTTGATTATATCAATATAACATTAATGACGTATATCGGAGTAAACGCAATCGTTGTTGTTTGCATTAGTTCAATCACATGACTACAGAAACGTAACCGATTGAGGTTTAATAAGCCGCTTCATGATTCTATTTAATAATGAGGTCTGGTGAGGTATAGACTATCACACATATACCGTAAAACTTCACATTGTTAGTGAAGGTTTTCCGAACCTCATAAAAAAATAATTGCAGCCTATTCACTGATGACTTCAGATGTTATGACTGTTGAGGAGGATGTATTCCTTGTTATCATCACAAAAATTCAAATATTTTTTTTATCGAGTATACCGGTATGTTACCGGTATGTAACAAACGGTACGGTATATTCTAACATGTGTTCTGCTCTAGGTTCGCCAAGTACCACGCGCGGCTCGTCCCTGTGCTACTTCATCGGGATGTGTTGAGAAAACATAGCCAAATAACATAGTGCGGGCGTATCAAATACTTTATCATTTCTGGATAACGGTGAAAAACGACATAATACTTGAAATAATGACAAGATACCTCCAGACCCGATATAAGCGATTTAAATCATGAAATCGTCTTAGATTCCGTTTTTTTTAATGAAATGACTGAACTACCCTCCCTATAACACCAAACATCGCAACAGGCAAAGGTACATCACTGATAAACACCGACCTGTTAATGGGCCTAGATTTCGAAAAGCATTTGCAACATTACCCATACCTGCCATAAGTTTACTGATCGCACATCCAAATGTCATCATTAAATTAGTTAAATCACTTACCAATATTTACAGCGATTGCAAGCCTTAAACTTACCATCGAACAATAATCGAGTTTTTTTTAATCTCTGCCTTGAGTTTGAATCGTCTGGCATGACTCGAGTTAACAGATAAATAAATGAATCAACCGACGACTCCTTCAGTGCAGAGCGTCGCCGATTTTCCGGACACGAGATGGAGAAGATTAATTGTCCTAGTCGGTATAAATGTCACCCGGGAAGTCGGGTAAGTCCATTCAATTGTCATTTATATGCCTGAAAGTCAATATGAGTCATTCAATCCAATGTTATGTAGGGGGAACTTGCAAGTCGTAATGCAAACGCTTAGATTCCCTCCTGAAATGTTTGCCACACCGTTTAATTATTTCAAGTGGTAACAAATGTGTTGTTTAGATGGATTAACAGGTACCCAAGAAGTCTTTTGGTGACGTCTGTGAATCCAGCCAGATCTGCCAGATAGGATGAACATACTCAGGACATGTACGATGCATTGACAGCAATGTTGGGAAACATACCACCACATCAACAATTACATATTGGTTATGTTGCACATTTTGCCCCCAAATCTGGGCACACGATGAACAAAACCTGCATGCGGGGTATAATATTACCCAGAAGTTGGTGTGTTTGTATTCGAACCCAATATTTGTCCAGTATTTTAAGAGTGTGTGAACGAACTCGGTAGTGTATAGTCTCCGGCATTGATTATTGATATGGGTATATCACTCAGATGATAACGTGCAAATGCGGACGTTCATTGCTGGTCACGAAGAAAAAAAAACACTATTGTACATCATCGTAGATATGGATATATATTATATAGATACACACCTGTGTTAAAAGCTCGCGATCCATATAAGCATTATATTTACCGCTATACCTCGTCATAGAAACGACTAACGCAGCATGTCAACATGTAATGCCTGCAATCTGTGTCACCAGGGAGCGTCACGCCGGTGGTGGCCGAGTGGATATAACGAGGCGGTGGGCTCATGGTTCAAGGATCATCCGCTCGAATCCAGGCTAGGTTATCGCCTCGAATCCAAGCTATAGGCTATCGACTTTATGTCCTCGGGTAAATTACTTGGGGTCGAATACCTCGCTCCACTTAACTGGAGAAATGGGGACCTGTTATAGGTGACGTCGGATTGGGGCGCTTCATTTAAGGCTGGTTGTTACAGGGTGCGAGAGAGCGAATGTATAAAACTATGCACGGGCATGGTCTAACATGGCATCGGCGACCAAGGAACAATGAAGTCGATTGCCGTGTGAGATGGCCTCGATACATGACTATAAACCTTAGCTTATCTAATCTTGTCTAAGCTTATCTAATCTTACCCTTCCCCCTTTTAACTACAATTCTGATAAGATCCGTCTCAATAATTTCCAGTCGTTACTTATGCACAGTAATAAATTGCATACGCCGAAAAGTACAATAACACAAGAAATTATACGGAACATGCACTGGCAAAATTCCATTGCAACATTCACCGGATTCTGGCCTAGGAAATACTTTGATGGAAGCGTGTTTTTCAGAATCATGACAACGACCTGTGATATAGCAAAGCTCGTCACATGTCTCAACGTTAACATGTATGCGCCGTATATCTCATATCTACCCATGAGCCATCGGCTGTTATAAGATTCCGTAGAAAGATTATAAGATTCCGCAGAAAAAATGTTATCACGTGATCAAATCTCCTCGTCATCTCAAGTTATACAGTAACGGGTCTGGAAATACTTTGTCATTTCTGGAAACCCGCCCGAAAAACGGATTTTGTACGTTTTTCACCCATTTCCAGATTGGACAAAGTATTTCCCACTGCGTTACAGTCTAGTTTTATGTGATTCTCGGAGGTGTATTGACGCTCCGAGCCGGCTATAGAAATCTCATAGACTGCTCATTTGCTGTTATATATATGAGGCCCTGGACCAATCAAGGATTTCCTGGGAAGGTTTTGAAATTCACTTTGGGGCCAGAATTGTAGACCTGAAAGACACAACACCTGGGGATTGAATGACGTCATGGGTCGTCCGGGATAACAGTTATCTTCTGTGATTTTGCTTTTAGTTGATATGGGCCTAGAGTTCATACCGGTACGCTTCCACTATACGACGAATACTGACACGGGACGTTTCCCGGACGTTGCATGGAGAGGAACGAGAATGAGGAGAGGGGAGGTGAGGCTGACAGAATATCACCAATCGATGAATCGATGATCAACTTAAAAAATGCCATTTCCAGCTTTGGAGTTTTAAAACCTGTACCTCCTAGACCCTGGACATTGTCGGTTCTCTCTGTTGGTTTATCCACCTACACTGTACTGTGAGTAATTCATTTGCACATAAAATGAATCGTCTTTGATTTTCGTAAGACACCGCAAATTCTTGACTGAGTTTGATATCCTTTACTATAGCCAGTGTCCATTTTGCAAGTCTCAATAGGAAACTGTATATTAGTCTTCCACTGCAACTACAGTCAATGGTATGCATTTATACGGTATTGAACTTGGTCCAGAGGGGAATCAAAGAGAGTGGTGCAGAGAGTAAAAAGTGTTCAATGTCATTTCTCGGGAGAAATTTCGAATCGATGAAAGTTAAAAATGACAAAATATGTATACATTGCTTGACCCCTTCCGTCTGGGTCGATCCACCAGGTATTGAGCCCGCGGGTTATACAAACGAACTGTTTGAATACAAATGGTTTTAGACTAAAACCCATATAGCCCTATATATATATATATAGTCTGGGGTATTGAATGTTTATTGTGCAGCGGTCGATTCGGCGGGGGAGTGTTGATCTAGTGTGTCCAGCGGGTTTCGTCCGGGGTCTTGTTTTCCGTATGTATGCCCCAGCCTCCCAGGGTCCGTTGCCACAATAGGGGCAGTTGTTAATGTCAGGACGGTGTCAGAAAGGTCTCGTCTATCAAAAGGAGATGTTGTAATTTAATGCCAAACAAGGTTGACTCACTGGAATGAACGGTGACGCAAGACGTGTCTACACTTGCAGCCAAGGCCAAGAGGACAACATCCAAATTTATGGAGGCCATTATTAATGGACTGTACCGGTATGTGTTTCCGCGATACCTCCATGGTGTTGACAACTCCTTGCTGTGTACATGGACACCATCTAAGGCGCTAACAACTATTATAGGTATCATATATGGCGCAGGGTGATAGTCTTGCTTATCATTACTGCTCGAAACAGGTTACCTAGTAGAACAGTCCTACGTAGGAACCTAACGATCCAGTCATGTCCAAATATATGGACAACGGTATTGCAGTGGTGTAAATTTCTTCTCAAAGGTGGGAGTGATCATAGATAAAGAGGGGTAATAAAAAAATTGTATCACCTTTGTACCCCAACGGTGGTTAATATACCCCCACCCCCAGAATTTCCACCTAAACGTTATAGCTAATGTCAGCCCTTTTTATCCATATTTTTAGATACCTGAATGTTTAGAGGATTTACACCTTTTATTTACGCCTAGAGTTCGATTCTCGAACAGGCTTCTTGTGATTTCTCCGTCTTAGCTATGCTGCAGTTTTTGATGGGGGTTGTCCTCTTCAGGTTGTTCGGCACGGCTGTTGCACAGTGGTGATGGACAAGTTGCTTCCACCTCCCCAGACTTTGCGAAAGTGGTCAAAGTATGGGGTACACTCACGTCCATCGGATGGGGACGTTAAATGGCGGTCCCTGGAGCAGAATGAGGTCACACGCCTGTCTCGTTATCATTCAAGCATTAGGTCGTAAAGAGAAGACTGAAAAACCGGTGTTCATCTACGATATTATCTGGCAGTCTGGGTTTTTCTGTTGTACAGGGTCTTTTATTAGGATTAAATATCATCCTGATCCTTAATTAATCTAATACCTAAACTATGAATAATGCATAATGGTCGACTTCGTTCGCTAGCTTGAATTCAGCCTAGCCAGTTAGCTCTGCAGTGTGTGTTACTAGCGAACTAAGCTAACAACATGCATTCGATGGTCATACGATGCTTGAACTTCGGACCCCTATTCACCATGTAGTCTTGTTATGTACAGCTTATACGGCATTGTCACAGTGAATGTTATATATGTCTTTATTGTGCATCCCCACTGGGCCCTTTGCCCAAGCTTCGGGGTAACAGGTCCATTCCCCACAAAAAAAAGTAATGTGATTTTTTTCTTCTTATGATACGTGTAAGCACTGTAATCAATGTAATACGATTCGTCTGTACATAACGTTTACATCTTGCATAAAACGTATATTATCTCATTCAATTAGGCAGAAATATTCCAAAAGTCCCTTAAAGGGGGTCTTTTACCCCCCTTTTACCGTCTACCCTAAATATGCTAGGCTTTATATATTATGAATGAATAGTTTTTGGTTGTATGACATGCATGGGATTGGCGAACTATAATCATACTAATAGTATAAAACCTGCGTGGCATATAGTTT
>JAODFY010277511.1:0-14444 GCA_027580055.1 Paracaudina chilensis | reverse complement strand
AAAAGTAGGATATTTAGAGAAAAAAGTAGGAAAAGTAGGAGGAAGGTAAAAAAAAGTAGGAAAAAGTAGGAAAAGTAGGAACGCTTGAAAGCCTGGGTTAATGCAAGGCCCTGAGCATCTCTCCAAAGATGACGAGTTACCTGTTTCTCTTCTCCACCTCCTCTACCAGTTCATCGGTAGAGAACTGACCTCTGACCACCATTATGAGGTTCTTGATGACGTCCTCAGAGCAGTCCACATCCAGTAGACCTCCAATCACCACTGGTAGACGAGATGGATTTACCTGCAGATGGATGAGCAATGTTTCAAAGGTAATATATCTACCAGTTCTGTTGAAGCTTTATGTCGTTATGTCGGCTAGATCTAAGCTAAATGTTGGCATGGACATATCGAATTCGCAGAACTGTCACCAACTTGCCTAATGTTAGAGTAGTTCAATATTGAAATAAGGTTATTAACTGACGTTAAATTGCTGGAATCATTTTCAAGCCATACCTGGACTTATTTATTCTTAAACATAAGCAAGGAAAAAAAATGTAACCAATATTTTCATTGAATTATCGGCTCATGCACCGAGAACAACACAGATAGTTTGATGGTGACACCACAATCCGTGCACTTAATAACCTTAACTTTTACAACAAGGAAATGCTCAAGCCTAATATTGTCGTTCCCGGAATTAGGAACATCTTTAGTAACGGGAAGCTTGCAGGGTTCTCCGTTTGCCGTTTTGCCAACAAGGTGAAAATTGTGTGATGTCATTTGGTTTCTTTACATTAACAAGATCAATAACAAAAAATTGGATTAAGATACGAGGTGAGTTGTACATCTGGCTGGTAGCATACCTTCTGAACGTAGATCTCAATGTACTTCTGTAGATTGTTGCGGAAAAGGTACAGGACAAGGTCATGGACAAAGTCAAAGCGGTCACAGACAATGATGAGCGGCAGCTGGTCGGTCAATTTGGCCTCCTTGAGAAAGTTTTTGACCCGCTCTGGGTTGTAGCAGTTACTCTCCCGGCAGATTCTCTCCACTTCCTTGATCTGGCCAGTCTTACAGGCGGCCTGATTGTCAGAGAAAGATATATGGGTTAGTGCACCAAGGCTCATTTTTTTAAGATCGTCTGACGGACGACAGCGTGTTTGATTGTATGAATGTTAAAAGGTCAGGGTTACTAATGCATTCTGTATTTGGGGGTTTTCTGGGTAACACATAGAAAGACTTTTCTGTAAAAAAAAAAACAGCCTAGAGAGTTAACTATGTAAACCAGCCTAAGGAGGAGGGTATCACTTTGCTTACGAGATAGTGGGCTTTATGTTTTACAGGACTGTGGGAATAGCGTGTTAAGGTGACATGTTTGTGTTGCATTGTGATTACAGACCAAATCATATTTCACCGATTACCCATTTACCACAGACACACAAAAACATGTCACAAATTGGAACACGACATTTATAGAAATGTCCCAAATACTAGCTTTTATCAAACAAACCAAAGGAATTTCCAGCAATTTGGCTCAAACATTTGATTTAAATATAAAGGGTACTAACTTACTATCACAGACTTTGCTTTTGGTTAAAAAATCCACCTGAAATATGCAGCATTTTGCCAGATCAAATTGTGATCTGGATTTATGTAAATGTTTGTTTATCTCATTGGCCGTTTTTAAAAATGCCCACACATTAATCAGTGCATATGCATATGTGTGCATATGCATATGTGCATATGCATATGTGCATATGCACATATGCATATGTGTTGCTGAAAAAAAGGGTGTAAAACCTGTGTCTAAACTTCATTTCTTAAGGGGTTGCAATTTACAAAATGTGTAGGTATAGTTACACAAACATAACAATGGATTGAGTGATTAAACCAGAAGACGGAGATAATTTCACGTTTTGCTGCTCATCATGTGACAGTAGCCTTCAAGAATCATCAGCGTTAATTAAGCTAGCCATCGGGCTTACCTGAATGTATTTAAAGTGGACCTCTGATTCCTGGCTGAAGTTGACGATGGAGCCCAAGAAGTAGAAGAGTCCTTCAAAGCTCTTGAACGACTCAAAGATGTCGATGAGGGAGTCGGTGCTCAGCTGCTCGTGGTACTTGGTCGCCACCTGGACGCAGATCTGGAGGTTCTGCCGGATGTTGGCGGTCAGCATGGCCTTGAGACACTCCAGGGAATCCTCCACCGAGAGCGACCCAAAGTAGTTGACCAGCCACTGAGGACAAAAGTAATCAAAACTGAGGATTTAAACAGCCACCACATTTCTCTAACAGGGGTATTCATGAAAATAATTTCCCCAGGGTCTATGCATCATCATTAATACAGTCCCTTTATTATGGTAGTTTTTTATAGGTACTAAGTATACTATTTTATTACAAAATATCACTACATATCAAATATCTGTACATTACTATAAATGAATTGTTATATTATAATTATATGAACTATAAAGATCGATATACATCAAAGATTGGCATACATCAATATATATATATTTTTTTTAAAGATGAAGGTTGGGGTGGTCTTAAAATGTGCAGACATCCCACTAAACTAGAGCACAACAGTTCTCTAAGATTTGTTAAAATGTTTCTTTTATTGCATCAATATATTTCACATCACATATCACTAATTTCTACAATTTTTTTGGATATATATCAAAGATTGATGTATATCAAAGATTAATATATATCAAAGATTGATCTATAATATATCAATATTACATATATGTATATTTTATACATAATTTTAAATATATTATTTTTGTGAAATAAATAGTAAGCTAAATAGTTTTAAAATTGTAATATATACATATATTGATAGTCATGTGCAGATATCACACACAAAACTAATGCGCAGCAAGTTTCATAAGATTTCTGTCAAAATATCCATATTCCATCAAAATATTCATAACATTAATATTCGTTACACGTATGAATTTTGTAGTAGACCACACCTTAACCACCCCTCGCACTAGCTCCCAGACTATATCTCATACACCTATTGAGCTAATTGTGAATCATGTGAGCAACAGGCCTACCTCAGGATTCAAAAGGTGAGTATGCACGACGGCACGCTTGATGTCATATAAATCTGTGTAGTGTTCCAAAGCCTGAAAGTTAAGAAAACAAAATTGAAGAACATTTCACAATCAATATTTCATTGGCACTTCTATCCACGATTCGTTTATTATTCAGTATTGCTTAATATTAATAAATGAGGGGCGCAGATTGGACATTTCTACACTGGGTTCATGTGCTAACTTTTGGTCCTATTCAGAATTCAGGTTTGCTTTTCCTAAAGGCTTATAGTAATCATGTCAGCTATGACAAATATGAAGTATGACAAGTCAAGTAGGAAGCAGATCTGACATTGTTCCAAAGATACTAACATCTTAAGAAATTAACTTTCAAGCCCTGCCCACTCATTAATATTCATCATGGGGCACCAACTTGTAACATTACATTGATCCAACAACATGTCGTTGTAGAGATGTCGTGTCACACACACGTCAACATGATCATATAGGTTACACGACTTTCCGCATCGTAATCAAAAATGGAAATCAACTGTAGCATTTTCAAAAAGCGGCCTACCCAGATTTAGGAGGAATACGTTTACATCCCAGAAGGATACCATATACATCAGACCACATCAGGTGCCAATCACTTTTCAAAACTGCAACCGTCCTATCTGATGCAATCATCCTGATCGTTCGTATTCACTCATGAATATTCATGCCGAACACAACAAGTGTAACTCACCCGCTGGAGGAGGCCAGCCTTCTCACAGAGCTGGGCGATGTGAGCCTTGTCGTAGTGGGTGAACATCTGGTTACCGAGGATGGCGTCAGCCACCTGGGGGGCGCTCATCAGGTTCATCTCCAGGAGGCGGGTCTGGAGATGGCCCTCGGAGGGACGGTTGTTCTTCAGGGCATCCAGGAGGAACGAGGTGCACTGCTGGATCATGTTCTGCTCCATGAACACATCAACAATCTGTGAGGACAAAACAGTGGATGGGGGAGGGGGGTTATTATTTTTTTTTACTTACACCGTGCAAAAAAGCCACAGATGCAGAAGAGCACAGAAATGACATGAATCATTACTACATTTGCACATTTGCTTTAATAAAAATTGCAGTTTTTTGTTATTTTGATCATGTCAAAACTTTTCCATAATTGTTGGTTTGTTCCAGAACCAAAAAAATCCAATGACCAGATCTCCATTGCCTTAAGTGTGTCATTAAAAGGCAAAATTATTGTGTACCATTCCACACTGTAGCCATTTTTCAACCAGTTTGTATGGTAGCCCATTATTGCCTTAATATAGCCATAATTGCCCTTTTACTGTTTAGGACTGAAATAAGCCCCTCCCCCATCAACAGGCATAAAATTTGATCACGTCAAGGGACATCCATACTGAGTTTGAAACAGTTATGACTGATGGTTATGGATTTATTGCAATTTCAAGGTTTTTAAGTTTGACCCCATAACTTCATTAATATTCATGATATGAGCACCAAAAACAATAGGGCACACCTCTCACTGTGGCGCATCTAATAGTCCCAAGTATGGCTTCAATCCACCTTTCCTGCATTGCGTTAGAGTGTACCCGAGAACAAGCACCACAGACACACACACAAACACACACACAGACACACACACTCCAATCTGAACACCATAGGTTGCATTGCTGAAGTATTGCTCTGTATTTTAGAGCTGCATATTTAAATTTACAATATTACAACGTTGAGCAAAGTTGCAATGCTGTGTATTCAGTTAATCCTAGCTACAAAACCGTAGAAAGGACTCTTCTATTACTTTTTGACCTACACCAGCTGTTCATTCAATGTCCGTCCAATGGGCATTCGCAGACTGGCCACGCATGACGGGGACTGACCTGATTGATATCTGCGAGCGGTTCTTCATCCTGTACCAGCATCTGAGCAAACTGAGCTCCCTGTTCCGGGTTCACCCTCATCACGTTACGCAGGAGGAATACATAGTCCGGGGTGTAGTTGACCTTCTTGGCATAGAGCACGATCTTCTGGAACTGACCAGTCTCGGCGAAGCATTGAATGACCTGGAAATCAACCGATCAATTTTTTTTTTAATGAAAACTGATAAGAGCACCAGTAGAACAGTAGCTCATACCAACCATTTTAGGTAACCAATTGAACTTTGACCCCAAATTCCTGATTACAATACAATCTATAGGAGGCTTTTTAGTTTTTTAATATTATGAACTTACAACAACCAAAAGAGTAAACAATGTATGATAGACAAATCTACAACAAATCTAGTAGTATCACTAACCTAACTTGTTATCATGTATGATATTACTTCTCGAGACAACAAATCTAGTAGTCTCACTAACCTAACTTGGTATCATGTATGATATTACTTCTCGAGACAACAAATCTAGTAGTCTCGCTAACATAACCCAACTTATTTATTATCATGTATGATATTACTTCTCGAGACAAATCTACAACAAATCTAGTAGTCTCACTAACCTAACTTATCATCATATAAGATATTACTTCTCGAGACAACAAAATTACAAATCTAGTGTCTCACTAAACTAACCTAATATCATGTAGGATATTACTTCTCGAGACAAGAAGAAAGTAATTATCAGAGGATTAGGTCCCATAGTGATGATACAACCTCCTTTAGGTTCACATGGATTCCCTTACCTTCTGCGGTACATTGGCCCTTAGGTAGACGGAGAGGGCCAAAGTGGGGTCGTGGGTCTTCACAAGATCACCCAGCTCTTCACTGCACTCCAACTGAAAGACAATTGAGAGGTTTTCAAATTAACATCTGGATTTTAAAATATCCAATCATTTTGCAATGCCTAGCAGAATTATAATGACATGCTCTACGAGAAGAATGGTGGTTGTGGCCATAACCATGATCGTGGTAATCTGCTAGTAATTCTAACAATTCATTACAATATACAACTCTTTCAAGTCTCAAAACCTAAAAGGAACAAATAGCCCAAGGGCACTATGTTTCCTAACTTAGGGGTATATGACAATGACGCATACATACATATTATCAATCCGCCTTTCCCATATTGAGTTAGAGCATACCCAAGGTCAAGCGTCACAGAAAAACACACACATACACAAGCCAACCTGACTTTTGCTAAAGCAAGGAACCAAACAAAACAATTATTTCAAAACCCTCGAGTCTTAAAGGGCTTTGGGTGATCAGCCTAGCATTCTTCAGATAAGCAACTGTACTACACTGACAATGACACACTGTGAGAAGTAATATGATCATGGCCAGAACTGGTCATGGTGGGATCATGCAATCAGAGAACACCCAACACTTTTTTACTGCTCATTCTTTATTAATTGTATGTAAATGCATGCAAATGTATGCAAATGCATTAGGTGAACTGTATACAAACTGCTAAAAGCAACAATCAGGGTTTATCTTTAACAGAAATTTTGAGCAATCGAAAATAGCCCATGAGAAATATGTTTACACGATTCCAAATATTAGCTAGAAGGATTTGACAATCTGGCATTTTTTTAAAGTCCAAAATGAACTCCGATGGCACCGTCAAGATAACTCGACCGTAATGCAACTACCCCGAGAATGCATTTTCAGCACAACTTTCATATACCATATGTCCATAAATAATTCTGGTCTTTTTGGATGAGGTATGACCCCTAGTTTTTTTTTGTTTAACCGTGCACCAATGAAATATATGACTCGCCAATATATAACTGTGCCTAACGGTCCAAGCGGTATTCTGAAATTTTACCTTTATTTCAGTCAATTTTGCTCCAGTATCATCAGCTCTTATGAATTCACTTTGTTGCATACCATTTGTCCATAAATAAATCCTTGTCTTTTTGGATGAGGGATGACCCCTGGGTTCTGTCCAACAATTACATTTATGACGAGCCAATATGTAACTCAATTGTGGCTAACAGTCCTAGCAGTAATCTGTAATTTAATTTTACTCTCGTATCAGCTTGCGGGGTTAAGTTTACCTTGTCTTCCTTGAGCCACTTCTCTAGGAGTTGCTTGCGGCCCTGCTGAAGGACGGGCCGACAGAGCTCGAGGGACTCGTACTTGTTCAGTTGCCCCTGGTCCAGCAAGATCCCAAAATACTGGAGGAGAGGTGAGGTCTGGCCCGCTGCAGAGGGTACTTGTTGGAACCGCTGGATGGTCTGAGGTGTCCTCAAGATTCCCTGCAAAAAAATATTACAATAAATTGCCAAAAGTACTACAATATTCTCCAGAATGAAAACCAAAGGGACAATATATACCAGACTTCACTAAATGAAATCAATCGTTTATATTTTCGTCAAGGAAACAAACAACTACCTAGCAATGCTGAGAGGTGCATTCTAAGCATTGAGGATGCTACATATATTGATTGGTTGCTCCCCGATGGTGGTGGTATCAGTAGGGGAGAATTGAGTGTGCTCTTTGGTACTGAGTTTTCCCTAACCCTATTACAAAGGGGTCCTGGATTCTCAGATGTTCAGAAACCTTGAGTTTCAACATAGAAGTACTATATGCTACCAGGGCTCGACGCAAGTTCCCAAAGGGGCAGGCATAACGTATGCGCTGTGGGTGGACTTTAAGTTTGACCGGCACTGCTGCATTTGGGGGTCAAATTTGAGGGGCACGACAGCATTTTTCCGGGAAAAACAATGAAGGGCACGGCACAATGGAAAATGCTTTCGGCGCTGTCGCTTAATTCAAGCCCTGTACCAAGACATAACTGTCCCGAGACTTGGATTTAGATGCTTAGTGAAAAGCGTAATACATGTTGTACATATATGTGTCAAGTCAAGAGATTTCTTGGCAATTATAATACACCTTTAGTTTTATATAATGCCATACAGTTGTCTATATATTTGTATTATTCACTATTTTTTTCTTCCATGTTAAGTTCCATTTTAAACTTAAAAAAAAAGTAACCGCATCATCCAAGACTAACCTTTGGTGCGTTGGCAGCCACTTTGGCCGCTTCGGAGTAATTGCCCTGACCAAAGAGCAGGTTGAACTTCCTGGTGAAGAGTTCGTCGGCGCCACCGAGGTTGTTCCTGACGGCAATCTTGAGCGCCAAATCTGCATTCTGCAGAGTGTTGGTGATGTAGTTGACCAGGTTGTCTTCGTCCACACTGACCGTCAACACCTGCACGATGATAGAGGTCAAGAGAGTGAAGCAGGAACAGTGGCCGGTAAGTGGTGCAACATTTTTTTTTCCTTTTTTTTTTTTCCTTTTTTTTTTATTCTGTACATTTTTTCATGCTTTTTTTTTTTTACCATACCAAATTTGAAATGGTACATGCCAATATTTTTGAAAAATGCAACTCTACAGCAGTTGTTGTTAAAGATTCTGTTTAATAATATATATTTCAAGAAATCAATCACTAAATCATGAACAGAAACAGTAGCTTCTGGATGCAACGTGCATCTCTGATGTCACAAATGTTGCCAGATTTAACTAATTAAATTCATACTCATTCAACACATACTCATGTGACAAACATTCTCATAGTGAAAACACATTCTCATTTATGTTACAACACATTCTCATTACGTGACAACACATTCTCATTACGTGACAACACATTCTCATTACGGAACAACACATTCTCATTACGTGACAACACATTCTCATTACGTGACAACACATTCTCATTACGTGACAACACATTATAATTGTGACATTCTATTCTGATCGGATTACTGATCAGATTACTCTGATCACGATACTGATGTTTTCAACTCTTATATTCAGCTTTCCAAAGTGAAAAAACATGTTCAAGATGTACTTCATTGAAGCCTGTTTGACATTCAGGGCCAATTCTTTCCAATTTTAGATTTCCACTCATATCCAAGAGGCCCAGAAATGGTTCCAGGTGAAGTATTCAGGTCTACAGAAGGAGCTTACACAAGCCAACATGGGCCAGGCAGAGCTGACGGAGGTAGTGAGAGCTCAGGCAAGGGAGCTGCGAGATGAGAAGCTCAGGTCCAGCGAACAGACCGATAGAGCTTACGAAATGATTAGAGTAAGTGGTAGTTGCTGTATTGAAATTACTGATTAGATTACTGATCAGGTTACTCTGATCATATTACTGATCACATTACTGATCAGATTACTCTGATCAGGATGCTGATCACATAACTCTGATCACATTATTAAACAAATTACGAATGAGACAGATTTTTCAGATTTCGATGCGAGATGAGAAGTTGGTGGTTGGGTAGTGCTTCCTTTAGGGTGTTCAATATTTTGGGTTATCAAGGGGTCATGTGGTGCTGATGATCCTTGGCACCTAATCCACAGCCAATAACTTTCTTGACTCGAGAGGTAATATCCTACATGATAAGTTATGTTAGGTTGACAAGACTTCAAGATTTGTCCTCAATTTGTTGTCTCGAGAAGAAATATCATGCATTATATAATCTCGAGGATTGGGTGTCCTTGGCTAGATATAGCTTCAGGCATTTTCAGGTCAAACGTCATCTAGGGGTCATCAGTGGACATTATCAGAAAACAGTTAAAACCCACAGATTTTACTGTGCAATGTTTGAAAGTCAGTCATTATTATTGGACAATGCTACATTTAGGGTATTCAGGAATTTCAGGTCAAATGTAATCTAGAGGTTATTTTAGGTCATCTGAAACAATTTTAAACCTCTACTTGGAATGTGAATATCTTTGCAACTGTAAGCTTGATTTGCTTCATATTGTTAAGGGAAATTGTTAACTTGCTTGTTATCATGAGTGGGGGCGCCAGATAGAATTTACCCAGATGTAGCTGGACATGCTGTCTCAAAATAGGCATGCAGGATTGATATCATTTTTGGTATATATGTTGGTCATGACAAGATCCCTATTTTTTGGTGTGGGTCATATAAATATTAATGAGGGGGTGGGGCTTAACATAAAAATCTTGAAATTCTTAATTTGGCTTCATATGGGGTATAAGATATATAATAATAATAGTATACGCATTGATGTGTACTAAAAAAATGTTCAGTTGTTAGTTATTCATGGGTGGGGGCGCCAGATAGAAATTACCCAGAAAGAGCCTGTGAACAACATGATGTGTCGAATCGTGAACTGGCTTTAAATGTTTGTGCGTGCTCTTTGTTTTCATGGGCTGTGAGACACCATTGATGATGATGATATGATATTCCTCCCCAGACCAGCCGGCAAGCTCTCGGGAGACTAGCGGGCAAGGTGGAGAAAGAACAGGTGGAGAGCAAGTCGCAGATCCATCTCCTGGCCAGGAGAGTACAAGCCGAGAGGGACCACGCCACGCACTCTGAAAGGAAAATGAACAAACTCCTGGTGAGAGAGATATTGCTTTGTCCTCGGCTTCTGATGCAGAAGGCATATGAGACATATTGATGGTGTGTGTGTGGCTTTTTGTTTGTGTGTGTGTGTGTTTGTGTCAATATGGCTTGTGAGGATATCAAACTGTCCACTGTACCACATCTTAGGCCAAAGTCCCTTTTCGAGGACATGAAAGCAGGTTCTCAGACACTTAGACACTTATGCATGGATAAATGTAATGTGTATAAAATATTTATGTGGCTATAAAAAATGATGTTTTTGAGACCTGTTAATGCACCATCTTACTGAGGACGCAACAACTGAGAGATGACATTTGCAATTCCTGATGGTGTGTGTTGGTTTATGCATGCATTGTGTGTGTATTTGTATTGATATGATTGCAGCGATCTCAAAAAGTCTAATGTACATCCAAAAATCCATTCCTGAGGACTTGAAAGCATCAGAAGGGCTACCTCAAAACAGTCTGCTGCCACCATTTTGAAAGTGTATGCTATACAGCATGACAATTTATGTGTGTTTTAGTCCTTCAGCAACCAGAGGTAGCAAATAATATATGACTTTTTGATTCCTTGCCTTGGCCGCAAGGAATCTATGCGATCACATTGGCGTGTTTATGTATGTCTGTATGTATGTGTGTGTGTGATGCAAAGCTTGTAACCATGTTATCTCAGCAGTCCCAAGTTGGATTAATATCTTTCATGGAGCATACATTACCCTTATTGAGTAGATGATCCCTATTGATTTTCAAAGAAGTCAAAGGTCATATGAGGTCAATAAGGGTCAAACATTGAAAACCTTGTAACCAAGTTATCTCAGCAGTGCCAAGTTGGATTAATATCTTACTTGAAGCATATCTTACCCATATTGAGTAGATGATTTCTATTGATTTTGAAAGAGGTCAAAGGTCATATGAGGACAATAAGGGTCAAACATTGAAAACTACTCGGTTACCCATATTGAGTAGATGATCCCTATTGATTTTGAAAGATGTCAAATGTCATATGAGGTCAATAAGGGTCAATTCTGAAACCTTGTAATGGGGCTGACTCTTGTAGGGGAAACTTAGATGAAACTCATAGTTGGTAACTTGGTATGTAGATCACCCATATTGAATAGATGACCCTATTGATTTCATAGGAAGTCAAAGTTCATTTGAAGTCAACACAGGTCAATTGCTAAAAACCACTCTATAGAAGAAACATGGATGCAACTCATAGTTGGTATGTAGGTCACTCATATCACTATTGTATGTAGTTTTCTCACAGTATGGAAATATAATCTTGACAGGATGGAGCTAAATTTTTTAAAATCATCAGAATATTAAGTTTGAGACAGCAAGGAATCACAAAACCTCTTGGTTTTCTTGTTCACAAGCACATACAAAAAGAGAAAGCAAGCCCTACAGACCTGGAGATTGGCTTCATTAAACAGGAAGAGCTTTCATATGATACTTTTGTTTGGCAGTATTTTTTTCTTTGGTCTGAAAATAAATGTTTACCTTGGATGACCTTTTGTGATGACACCAGTTTTTGGAAAAATATGATATCATTGGGGATTTTTTTTTTTTGGGCCTTACATATCTTAGAAGAGATTCTGAGCTCTAAAAGACCTTTGTTGATCTGATGATCTAAAAATTGAAAAATAAAAACAAAATTGACACAAAAAGTGATCTTTTGACCCCATTTAAAATTTTATTGCCTGAAAGATTGTATCTCAAATTCCCAATGACCAAATTCTTTGGTTTTGACACAAAGCTACAAAGCACCAACTAAACTGCAATACCGCCACCTATTTGGTTTGACATGGCCATGGTATCGTGAAACATCTTTGTCACTTCATATCAATGCAACAATCAACACTTGTACCTATGAAGACCATTTTGTGCCATTTTTTACACCAATTACAACAAACCTGACAAAAATACTGATGAAAGGAAATGTACAATAAACATATTCTAAACCTTGTAAGTGGTGTGGATAAAATACAGGATAAAAAACAATTGAACCTGTTTGTTTGGATTGTTGTAGCCTAACATATGTACAGTATAGGCTAGGTCAAGTACTCTGGTTGCTGAAGAGTTAACCTGACAGTACTGTGTAAGCACAACACAACAACCAAGGACACATTCACTAACTACTAAAATATGAGGTCAAAGGTCTTGTCCTCTGGTTCATTTGATGTGGTAATCATGGGTGAGTATCATACTTAATATGTAAATTGCCAACAGGGGTAGATGAATTATTTGTATGTTACAAAATATAACAGCAACGTGACATTTTTCCACTTGCCCGGCTCAAGTCAATACTTGAATATAACTGAACTAACAAATTGTTACCCTAACCCAGTGGGTACCATGTCTCACAAACTAGGAGCGATTCTCTCATCAGCACGACGAAAAAGTTAGTGGAATTTGTGAAATCTCATTTCGATGGAATATCCACAGTACTCCATCAGCAGTTTGCTTCACCGTTTGGATCACATTTTTTTTTGTTTTTACTGTCGTGCGTGATTCTTTACTACGCATCGTCTGAATGTGTTGCTAATTTCATAGCCTAATTTACACATCCAGTCCGGGTGGGGTTGATTTCCTGCGTTATGTCACAACAGTTTTTTTTTTTTTTTTTTTTTTTTAATGAGGGCAAGTGAAAAGGAATCAGGGCAAGTGGAACTTAGTAGGCCACTCGCCTAAATCTGGAAAGTTGTTTGAAATGTTTAAGTAGAGCCCTGCACTCTATGCGCAAATTTAAAAAGTCACAAGGAATCACAAACCCATTTCCTTTCCTGCTATTTGTTTACTTTTCATTTCTCGAAGAAAACAAAAAGGGTTGTAAGGTCAATATCCTTGGACATGTACTATTTCACCTGGTTGGAGCCTGGGTTGAAGTGGCTCTTAACTCGTTCCAAACTAATGAGGTTTTTTTTTAACTGCCTCATTATCTACGCCGGCCTCCGATCATATTTCATTCATTATCGAAACTCGCGCCTATTATTACAGCAAAAAAAATTCAACCGAACTTGCAACCGAATGACTCACGGTTTGTAGAAAACATACATCTGAAGATTAGGATCTTTCCTCTACAAAAGTACCATTCCTCGATTTGGGCGTAGAAAATCTTGAAACTCGTTTTAATTAAGCTCTGAACATGAGCCCCAAAATGGCAACTAAAAATTAATTGCTTTGACTCCACAAAAAAAAAATCCCAATTGACCCTTGTTTGTAAAATCCAGGAAATTTAGAAATGTAGGAGGCTTTATATTATATTGAATTGATATTATATTGAATTAATATTATATTGAATTGATATTATATTGAATTGATATTATATTGAATTCTTTAATTAATTCATTTTGTCCAGTGCAGTCAGACACTAAATGGGATTATTTAAAAAAAAAAACTTTCTCCTTCAAAACAACTTATTTTCACCATTACACCTTTCAGACATCTTGAGCCTTTCCATCGGTCGTAACAGTAGTCCCTTCTCGAGAGCAAAAATCCACAATTGTTCGGAGTGATACCATGATGCAACTTCCATAGCTATAGAAGTAATTCCACAGATGATATTAATGCTCTACTTGGAAGAGATTATAAAAGACATTAAATTAATAAAGCACCACATATGATTTTTGTTGTTGTGTGTTTTACTTTTTCGGTTTACTTGTTAAGAATTAGCTGTGGTTAGGTAGAATATGGGAAACAGTAATGGGAATGTCTCTTCATCTTGTTTTCCTTTCCCTCACAGAACTCCAGTGCACATTACATTGAAGATTTGGCGGTGGAGTTAGATGAGACCAGGAATATACTGGACTCTGTCAGGTGATCTTTGGCTGGCCTAGACGGAAATTATCTGACTAGCATCATGTGGTCCTTTCAAAAGGACCAATTATATGCTGTGAGGTACAGATTGAAGTTATATACTTCAATGTTGACAATGAGTCCCAACTAATGTGTTGTGAGATCATATGGATACATACTGGAACCCTTTATCTATTGCAGTTGTTCTTCTTCGGTGTTGAAGTGTCTGACTAGCCTGGGGTAAAGTCAAGGTACACATTTCCACTTGGATCTGTTTGTTAAGTTTTCTAAATCTGTTTCCAGGAAC
>JAODFY010277400.1:0-14456 GCA_027580055.1 Paracaudina chilensis | reverse complement strand
CAACATGCTACATGTCTGATTTTAGTACCAAAAGAAAGCTTATTCAATTCTGAACAAATCAGATGCAGTTCATAAGTTGAAATATTAGACTTTCTCAAAAATAGCCGGCGCTGGGAGGCACCACAGTGTAAAAAATAGCCGGCATTGAAAGGGTTAAACCTTATCAACTTAAGAATCATAAGACAGTCAAACACTTTTCAAACAGTTCAAAATTAAACTCAAAATTACAGAAAAATTATTATTAAAGTTAAATAGTAGCAAGCCATTTAAAACATTACAAACTTAAAAATCTTAAGGCATCCAAACACAGTCAAACAACTCAAAATTAAACTTAAATAATTTCAACTTAAGAAAATGGTATTTCTTTTTCCACAGTTTATAAACCTTCAAAACGGCTTGGCATCATTGGAAGTTGAACCAGAAAGCATTGTCCGTGGTAAGGCATGCACATCTCATACGGAGTGCTCTGGTCTAAAGGGATCGACCTGTATCTTACCGACTTGCCTCTCGGGTGAATGCCCCAACATTAACAACCGGTAATGAGGCACACATCAATTTTTTTTTTAGTCCGCACTTGATGATTCTTGCATTGTAATATATTGACCTAACTAACATTTTTTTTTGTCACTCTTTGCATTAGTGTATAAAATTAGCTACAATCTTGGACAAAACTCCTTGCCCCACCCACTCCCTCGTATGTTGGAAAAATATTCTGTATTCCCGTCATATAATGTTTTTCTTTAGGAAACAACATTGGGCAGGGGAGCAAGGTTGGGGTTATTCGTCCCAAAACATTCTGGACATTAACAGTAATTATTGCTGTTGCCATGCCATGTGTCCCAACAGTTTTTACAAAGATTGTAGCATGGCATGGTGTAGAGGGTGATTCTCATTTTTTTTTAAATATGCAAAGAATATAAATCATCACGTCAATTGTTAAATTGCTGAAAATCTATATGGTCCATAAAATTTGCATATCATTTAATTAATATTCGTCAGTGGGTGGGGCGTAATCATAAATAACTGAAAGGTAGCTCAATCACAAAGTGGTGCTGGCCCATATATGGTGGATCGATGCTCATTGATTGGAAGCCATTTCCTCTAATTTTGGATGTATCAATCATTTGTGACTGGCAGGCAAGTCCTAAATGGTTTTAGGCTGCTAAAATTACATACATGAGCGACAAATTAACATTCTTTTGTAATTTAAAAACTCATTCCTATTCATGGTTATGAGCATGGCCTTTATTGCTAGTACCATATTCCTTCTAATAGAAGCACACTTGTGCAAAGACAAAAATAAAACCATTTGTTTTTATAAGGGTTACTGTTTCGCAAAAGTGATGCTATAGCCTACACCACTTTAATACCAAACTGATAGTAGTTTTTTCTCATCGTCAATGTATCCGTTAATACAGCCACAAATCAAAGAACAAACCCAATCTAACAGAGTCTCTCAAAAATTGAGTCATTATATTGATAACTCATTCTTAAAGGGCAAAACTAAAAGCTAAAGATGGTTGCAGTGAGCCCCGTCATCTCACAACCGATCGGCACCAGCATTGTCTGTTGTTCATGTTTTACTGTGGGCCCCGTCATATCACAACCAATCGGCACCAGCGTTGTCTGTTGTTCATGTTTTACTGTGGGCCCCGTCATCTCACAACCGATCGGCACCAGCGTTGTCTGTTGTTCATGTTTTACTGTGGGCCCCGTCATATCACAACCGATCGGCACCAGCGTTGTCTGTTGTTCATGTTTTACCATGGGCCCCGTCATCTCGCTATCGATCGGCACCAGTGTTGTCTGTTGTTCACATTTTAGCTGTTTCTTTAGTATCTTTAGTGTTGTGTCAAGTATTGTGGTATAATAAATCAGAACATCGACTAAAATGCATGTGTGCTAGTATTAGGGCATGGGCTTCAATTAGCATGAATACGGTAGTAAGTAAAATGTTGTTCAGGAATAAATTACACTACACTGCCATGGTGAAACAACAAGCAGAGTGCAAAGCTCTCCTTTTCTCATTTTACAGGGTTTGCTCCAGCAGAGATTCATTGCGTTTCTGCACATTTGATCCCCTCTGCTTGCAGATTGAAATTTTCTTGGACGATTCACTAGTATCTTTTGTAAGTACTCACTTTCACTTGTAAAGAACTCTTGCATAAGAGAATTCACTCTCACCAGAATCACTATATATAAATGTGGAGTATTATTGCATAGAATTAGATAACTAGATTTAATATATCTGTGTCCATTTGTCTTAATTCGTAACATGATCTGGTTTGTAGGGATATATATGATACTGTTATTGTATATTATATTGTATTCATAAATACCTTTATTGGTTTCCTGCATTCTGATTGGTCAAAAGAAAAAAACATTCGAGACAAGTCTCGAATCCCATTCCAAGGTACCATCATTTGCATATTAAATTTAGGATTTATTCAAATACATAAAATATTGGGTGTTTCTATGGTTATTCCCCTTGAAACAATGGATATGACAAGTGTTGATGGTATCTATGGTAATCTCTGGCACACAGTGTGAATAGCTTATGGAATTCCAACTAGCATTCCACAAACAGTCTAGCTTAATTTAGGCAGTTTAGAAACACACTCCTATAAACCTAAGTCAGCAGCCATCGTTGGTAAATTTGGTTCCAAATTCATACCTTTGGGTTTTAGGCCTATAACTGTGTAACATTAGGCTGGCATAAAACTTGTGTAACATTAGGCCTATAGGGCCTACGTGATATCTAAACACACAACGTTGGGTCTAGGCCTAACATTATATGATATGTCGCTTAACGTTAGCCTATGCTGTAAACGCCAGTAAAGTAAGGAATCTAGGCCTAGGCTAGGCTTACGAGTTAACAGTAATTTATAAACATAGGCCTACATACATCTTGCATATTACAATAATGTTGGGTAATATTATACCCCTCAATCATGGAATCATATAGTTTGTCTACCACACACATTGCTCAGTTGTTAATGATATTGAACCATTTCAAGGCACTATTTTATAACAGATCTGAGTGTCTCTGATGGGTAAATCTGTTCATGAATTATACCAGAAACCCTTAATAAAATTTACTCTTTGTCCCCTTATCCTTTTCACCTGATTTTTAACACTCTTTTTCATTATGTAACTGTTCCTTTCAGATATCAGCGAATGACTTATGCAATCAAGTTTTGGACTCTGCGAGCAAACCCATAGAATTCCTGTGTTTCAAGACAGAGTGTGATTTCGTAAGAAGTCGAAAGCGTTCTGCTGATGGTCTCATCAAATTCAACGTCAGAGTCGTAAGTTTTTAATTGTTTTCTGTTTTTTGGTTCCTTGCTGAAAGCAAAAGGATCATATATGCATTCAATTTTAATAGCGTGTATGTCTGTATGCACAATGATGCACAGAAATGATGAATCAATACCAGACTTGGTGAGTGGATGGCCCATGTGGAGTAGATGAACCCTATTGCTTTTGGTGCTCATAACATGAATATTAATGAGGTCATGGGGTCAAATGTAAACAATCTTAAAATTGCAATAACTCTGTAACTTAAAGTCAGAGTGAACTTGGTATGGTTGTCTGGTTGTCTGTCATTGGCAGGTACATGATCGTGTCCAATTGTATGCATATTGATGAGGGGGGTGAGCTTAGTTTTGCCTTAAACAGTAATATTAGGGCAATTATGGGCTACCATACAAACTGGTTGAAAATCCCCTTGGCTACAGTGTTTAATATAGCACACACTATTGTTAACTTTTAGTGACACACTCAATGGAGATTTGGTCATTAGATTATTTTTGCTCTTTTTTTATGCCACAGTTGCCAAGAGGGTAATCATCGAATTTGCATTCTTCAAATTACAATAAGTTTGCAACAATAAGTCGGATTTTATCCAATCTGAATTTCTGAAATCAAATTCCATGAAGTGCTACAGCATTTTGTGGAAGAGACTTGTACAATCTCGTTATAGTTATTGCAAAACATCGCTCATATCATTTTTTGTATTTTTTGAAGTGAACCAAACCAAATAGTCCCCACATTCTCTTTTCTTTATCAGCAAGCCAAGTCTTTTTTGAAGTCTGACAAAGAACTGAGAGAGGATATCCAGTATTTTGAAGACTTCATCCCCGAACTGGCATCCCAGTTGATGGAGAAATACCCCTATATCGTTGACGTCCAGATTGCAGGAGATGACAGCAGCCCTACTGGACCTGAGATTCATGTCATTGAGACGGACATCGGTGGTCAGTATAGATTTACATAGTTGAAAGAACAGCGATGCTAATAATTAATGTAACAACCAAGCTTTGGAGCCAATCGTAGTAGCTTGTTGATGACCATTATGGGCCCATCCGGTCTCCTCACAGTGGCATGTGTAGTAAGCCAGTTCAGAGTTAGTTAATGATATTATAAGGATATTATAATGATATGATGTCAGAGGTCACTGGAGTACAAAGACAGGTACTACCCCCATACCTAGAACAATAGATGGAGCGAATTAGTTTAGTTTTCAAAGAGTTGACGGTTTGAGTGAAAACTGCAACAGTAACACTATGAGTGATGGTCTTTTTTGTACTCACTGCACGTTTTCTTTCAAGACATGCGCAATTGTAACTCTGAACTGGCTCATTCACTCTTGGGCATTTCACTGAAAATATGTAGTGTAGACTAGGGTGGATAATTGGATCAGCAATCAGATCGGGCCGATGTTTTGCACTATCAGCAAAACAGCCCCTAGTGTAGACTGAGGGTCCATGGTAAACTACTCTCACATGAACAAACTGTTTATACGTAATGAGATGATGATTGTGGTCACATGTGAAGTGTATAAAAATTTCTTCATAAAAAATGAACGTTGATGAATTTGGATATTATGACTGTTTCTCTGAAGATTTAGTCCTTGGTATTATATGTAAAACTCTAATATTTTTAGGCAGTATTTTAAGATTTACATCATTTTTTTTGGAAACTATGTAACAAAGGTACAAGCGATTTTCGTTTTTGTCTCAACATTACACAAAGTATTAAATGGCTGTTATGCTAGAAGACTGCTAGACTGTTCAGCAATGGAATCTAGATGTCAAAACTGCATTCACTTTAATCTGCATGGAGTACTTCCAGACATTTTGTACATTTTGTACTTCCAGAATATACCATATTTAAAGAAAGATCAGTAGAACCAATGATTACAAACATGTTTTTTTTGGCTGACACAACTACTGTAGGCTACTCAGCCTAACACACACATTACTAGACATTAGAATATCTGCCAAAAGTTGTTTCAATTCACATTTAAATTTGTCAGTGGACCAGGTTTTTTATGGGATTTGAAATCGTAAACTTATCGGCGAGCTGCTTCTAACATTAATAATTTCTTTTTTCACAGACACAGAAACCACCCCCTGGACGTACCTACTGGCGGTCATGACGGTTGTTCTGTTTTTGGTTGCCATCGGCCTGGCGGTGACCATCATTTCATACTACCGCAAACAGACAAACTCCCTCAATGCCAAGTTTGATCCGGCAGCACCGAGTTATCCGACCGATAACCTCCCCGAAGCCTTGGAGATGGTCAAATCCGAAAACAAAGACAGTGATTCCATCTTTGCCAGGAGAATCCCTCTTGACGACAGCACCGGCAACAAAGATAACGTCTTCGCTTTGTCCTGGTCTCGCGACACGGACAAGAAGGAAGCTGATGCAGCAAAAATACAGTCTAACTGTTAAAAAAAAACAGACGGACTGCAAATTGCTTGTTCAGGAATTTACTATCGGACTCGTCCTCGTCTGCCATTTTGGCAGAAGGGTCACTGGTTAACCAGTTTTTAATTTTTCACTCAAATTGATCTATAACTATGGTGGTGGCATAAAATATGGTGATGATAACAATCTTAATGCATGATTAATACAAAGCTCTACCCCCAATGCAAGGATCGTCCACAATGAATCCAAGTGCCATACAATATCATTTAAAATAATTTAGCAAATACCAACATTACACTTGAAAATAAAAACCATGGAAGATTTTTTAATAACACATCAGGAAATCATTTTTATTGTGTACAAAAATTTGTGTTGTGTGCCCTACAAGATAGGCCGGTTCCTTTCTTGAGGCGTAATATTTATTTACTCAAGACTTATGTTGTTAATAAATATAGATCTAGAGGAGAAAGTTCTTAAACTAGATCATAATATAATATATTCTAACATTGACTAGCAGTAGAAACATTCTTTTTCACTGTTGTGTTATGACTTTTCTTGACTATTTTATCTTTAGAGGATTGCATTATTTCAATGGAGAGGAGCGCTCTGTTAATCAATTTTACAGCAGCATATTAATGTCTTTCTATCAAATTATTTTGACACAATATGTTTTTTTAACAACTAACAAAGAAACACTGGGAAAATTATACAAAATCAGAAAAATATCTCTCAAATTGAAGAATTTAGACTGATATGTTGGGGCATCATTGAGGGACCATGTAAATGGTAGGTATAGTTAGGCTTTGACAACCGAATCTTAATCAGATATATACATATTTATTTCTTGAGGGACCATGTAAATGGTAGGTATAGTTAGTCTTTGACAACCAAATCTTAATCAGATATATTTATTTCTATGTTCTTACAACTCATGATTCATGGTCAATATTTTTCTGACCTGTTTTATCATCGGTACATCCGTTTTGACCCTTTTTGTTTGCTAGATTTTACAACAACAAGAAAAGAACGACGGACGGATAAAGTGAATAGTAGCAGCTTTTTCGGTAGAAGATGAAACATTTTATTTTGATATTTGTCAACCTCAGCATGTATACATTCAAATAAAACCGCATATTCAAATTGAGACCGTCTTTCAATTTTTTCAGTGTCTTTTAGTGTAAGCAGGTGGTTTGGATTTTTTTTTTCACAGGAATACAGGCAAATAAAAGCAACAGGCATCACCAATATTTGCAACATAAAACAAAATAAACACAGGTGACCAAAATATTTCATGATTTATCCCTACTGTGGTGAGCATGTCCTTTCGGTAGAGTGGCCGACTGGCTGGGCTGTCCAGGGTTCGAATCTTGAGCTGGCCTCTCCGACAAAGCTGTACTACAGTTGTTGATGGGGGTTGTCCGCTTCAGGTTGTATGGCCCGGCTGTTGCACAGTGGTGATGGACAAGATGCCTCCAGACTTGAAAAAGATGTCAAAGTACAGTATGGGGTACACTCGATCACGTCGATCGGATGGGGACATGATGTTTAATGGTGGTCCCGGGAGCAGGATGGGGTCACATGCCTGTCTGTTATCATTTGAGCACTTGGCCACGAAGAGAAGGCTGAAAAGCCAGTGTTCATCCACAATCATATCTGGCAGTCTGGGTTATCTGTGGTACAGGGTCTTTAATGAGGACAGATGTCCTTCCTGACCCTTAATTAATCTACTAAAGTAATAGTTAAGACTTTCTTTACCCCAAAACAGTTGTCCAAGGCAACCTTTCTTTTACTCCCCTAATTAACAGCAACAGAAGGAAAACCATGTTCATTTTTAAACCAATCATTTGAACGAGTCATCTCTCATTTAGATATCAAACTGAAATTTGTGCCTCAGGGTAAATTTACTTGTGTTGTGATATAATGCCTCTAAAAATGACCGAAATATTTTGGGGCAAATATTAAAAGAAGCAAGCTATCCATCAATGGCCATTCAATCGTCCATCAATCCTCCTGGAGACATAATCTCCAAATATTTTACCAGATATGCCGTGATACAGTTAATAGGCCTGACGTTTTGATGCCCTGTACAGGGCATTGAATCTCTAGGTAAATGGTGCTGATGAAGTGCGTCTCAGCAGAGAGGGCCTTGGGATGAGATGCCTTCGCACCATCCAGCCCCATGGACTTGATATCTTCTTACCACTCCTCCCCCTCCCCCACCCCATTTTTTATACCCTCCCACAGTTCTTAACCACATACTTTTGTTTTTCAATTTTGACATTTTGTCCCTCCCTGCTAATCCCTCTTGCCTCCTTTGTCATCCCTAATCGCCTCCTTTGTCATGTACATGTACCTTAAGATGTTGACATCAGTTTGGCTATGATAAAAGTTTTGCTAGGATGGAAAAATCTCACTAAAAAAAAAATCTCATTCACAGGCTTTTGAGTGGATAAGCAGTTTTCCCACATTTTTTTTAGTGTTTGAGATATGTTGTAGATGGTTAAAGGATTACAATACTGGCCCCAAATTGAATCAGTGATCAGAGTTTGCTTGTAACTTTTATAATATGTCAATTAAAATCTACCATCATACATGGTATGCAAATGATATGCAAATATTAACATGGACAAATATTAACATGGAAGGTTGAACATAGCCTCTGGTACTTGTGGAAAGGCAATTAAACCACACCTAATTATAAAATATCATGGCACAATGGTCTTTGTGTTTTACACTGAGGGTGAGGGCATCCAATGGAGAATCCATCCTCTGCCGAGTTGGGGCCGGGAAAATTCCATTACATCTCGAAGCCACGTTTCATGAGCTTAACATTTTCAATACCATCATCACATTTTTGCAGCATTGACCAAGTTCCCCCACAGTTGCATGGATTTTACAATGACTTTTTCCCCATAATTGCAGTACCCCCTCTATAGTGTAACATTGTCCCAATCCGAGTGACAGGATTAAGCTGCAGCTTACTATTAAATGCAACCATTTTCTTGTGACAATAACACCACAATATATATAAGGTAATTGCATGCAATTGTCCTTTTAGAAAGCATTCCTGAAGAATGACTTTTCAGTCTTAATTATTCATCTATTGAAATGATTATATATATATTATATAATATATATATTTATATATTGCATGTCTGTTACTAAATGCAAAAAGAACCAAACTTTTTCTCTGTCAAAGTTAACCTGCTCATTATATACTTTATAATTTAAATATACAAGTCTTGCCCAGAAATATATTTCACAGACCTCCAGTGAAGTTTGTGAATTGGTCACAAAGCCCCATACATAACAGACAAACGAGCTGACCAATCTGGCAGATTTCTAGCAAATTCTGTGAGTTGTTTACCCCTTTTTAGCTGTATCCTCCACTTATTTGCCCTCAAAGTTAAACTTAAATTCCCCGCCCCCTAACGAGAGTTCCACCTTTCCATCGGTGACAGTTTGATTTTCCTTGCCTACTTTATTTCCTCGGCTTTGGCCCGAATCTGTCGCCAGCGCGGGATCCTTCTTCTTCTTCCTCCTGTTCCGTTTCTTCTTTTTCCCCTCGTTTGCAACAGCCTCGATGACGGGAGAGTTTCCGATCTCTGGGGCGGGGGCCATCTTCTCCTCCTCTGCCTCTTTATTGTCTTCATTCCTTTCATTTTCGCGGGGCTTACCCCGTTCTTCCGTACGGCCCTCGGTCTCTCCCCTGCTGTCGTCGACCTCGTCTATCTTAAAATCAAATCTGAAACCCTGGCAAGTTTGCGAGGCAGGCAAGTGTTCGTGCAAAGATGATGATGAAGACGACGAAGTTGTAGGTGGATTGAACGAATCAGAGCTTAAAGTGCTATTGACACTATGAGCTGGTGAATCGCAAACAGCCACCAGTCCTTTAGAACACCCACCCTCCTCAATGTTATCCAATGACGTTGTGTCTCCGTTGACATCGAACACCGTGGATTCAAGGCGTTCTGCTTTATTATTATCACCAGAAGGACATGAAATTGTGTCATTACTGCTTCCATCTGGGGTAACAGCCGATACATCATCTCCGCCGACATTTGAAGGTCCTGATGAAGCGGCTCCCGAATTAATATTTGATGTCGTCTCCTCCTCGTTCATCGGAGGCAGCGTCGGTGTGAAATCAGCCGGCGAACTAACTGACCGCTGATGGAACCCAGACCCGCATGATCTCCGGAAGAACGTAGCCTGGCCAACTTTGTCCGATGCCACGTTGCAGATGTTGGTTTTGCTTGCCATGACTGTCGAGAAAAAGAATACAGGAGAAATATTAGCCTTTGTAAAGACGTTTTCGGCGAAGTAATTCCGTTTACCCGCCGTTAACTAGTCTTGCCGATCTCATTGCGTACCGGTATACCCTGGTATCTGTCCGCCTTAGTACCAGTAGGGAACAGCGCGAGTTTCTTACTGAACGCGAATCAAACGACGAAGAGACCCAGCAGGGTCTAGACAGATATAGGCTGACTGATCTTCTGTGTTGCTTTCTTCGTTACCGGTTGGACAAAAAATCAACTGGTACTTATACTGTAGACAGGTGTCTTAGGTACGGACCAATGTAAACGATAAGCAATTCTGTTGCTAGAGTGCATGAACCGCGGTCAGCGGGTTTTAACAGATTAAAACCTAGTTGTGCTCTAACTGCCAGTGGAGGGGAGGGGATGGTTGAACACAGAGTTGGCTGAGATATATCTGGTCTTTGCGCCATATCTGCACATGATAGGGAACTAGATTCCGTGTGTCTGAAAGATTGTATATTGTTGAAAATCTGGGGGCACAGAGCGGGTACAATATTTCAGCAAATATAAGTCCTTTTTATCAATATCACAAAACAATTTGGGGCAGTATGAGTGTATTTTCCTTGGTGTTATGCTATATTAATTCATTTCATAGTTTGTCTTCATCACGGTACCCTGGGTGAGGGGGGGGCAGTGTGGATGGGTGATATTGAAAACTTGGTAGGTCTACTATTATCGCCGCCATTTTGAATTTTGAAATTTTTCAAAACGTACGGGATATAATTATATCCAGCACCTCCTCTCCCTCACCCCCACTACCAGGATTTATACACATGATCGTCACTTAAATCAACTATACCCTACTCATTTTCTCAATCGTAACATTCATGAGCGAAACTTTAAGCTTAGACACACGTTTTAGGAATTTGTCCGCACAATTATTTACATAAGCCGGTTTTCACAAATTATTATGAGCATTTTGAAACAGTCAATAGGAGATATATCAATATTTACATCATAAAACAGCTGTAATTTTAATTTAGCTCGATAATTTGGCCGTAGTTTCTGACGTACGGCTCTTAATCCAGAATTACAAGAAAAATGCAGATGAAAACGTTTCTGTTAATTAAATTACGAGGAAAACCAGAAATCACAACCACACTACAAAAATAATATCTTCTTGAACACGAAGAGAAAAAAACCGGAGAAGAATTGGCCCGTATTATTTTATTTCAATTGATTTTCAGGTTTACCTAAATGTCTGGGTGCTCTTTCAACTGCGACGGACTGTTCTATACAAATGGGTAAGAACAACACGTGACAAGTATTTGGCAATGGACTTTATGTAATACTCAATTCTGGGGTAGTGATTTTTAGAATTTATTCTCTGCACTGAGAGTAAATATATATATATATATATATATATATAATGCACCTCCAATAAAAAGCATTGAGAAGGTTGGGTTTGAGGAAGACCGTTAAAATCAGTGTCTGATTACTAGCAATGAACAAACATATAAACCTTTCTACTGCATCATGAACATTTAAAGATCCGGTCCGCCCGACGAACTAATCCGACCAGGGGTTCACAGATAGCGGCCCGTAGGCCACATCAGGTCCGCCCGACGAACTAATCCGACCAGGGGTTCACAGATAGCTGCATGTGGGCCACAACCGGTCCACCCGACGAACTAATCCGACCAGGGGTTCACAGATAGCGGCCCGTGGGCCACATCAGGTCCTCCCGACGAACTAATCCGATCCACCAAAACAAAAAGTCTAAAAAAATCGTCATGAAACGGAAAATGTCGGAAGGATAAACGCGCGTCAGCTTCAAATTCATTGCGAAAAACATCAATACCTATCACTCTACTAAAGGCCGTCACCACTTAGGCTATGATAGTACTGCTCCGAAATCGGCATCTATATAGTAGCTCTATACAGGTGTTGTTTTGAGCTGCCAATAAGCACGCGCGGACTACAACTTATTTTCATATATTTTTCTGATCTGGTCTATAGCTTCCCGTTATGCCCCTTAACCAATCTATTTGTAAAACGCTGATGTGTATCAGCACGGGCCGGATGTGATTATTTCCGACCATTTATGTGCATTAACCTTATACAGTGTGTGATTATACTGCGCATATTTAACATTCATGTTGCATCTAATACAGCTGTACTGCTTTACCTAACATGTTTTGGTCAGTAGATATGAAACTTTCTTTACAGGAAAAATGAGATATTATAGCGGTCGGGTGTAGAACGTAGCAAGGTCATGCGAGTTTCTGGTGACACCGAGAACTCACAAGATGATCTTATATTGTAACGATTTGTTCCTTCTTTTCAAATGTTTTTTCTTTGTTTGTTCATTGTCACATTAATGAGCCATAAATGAGTCAATACACAATACAAAGGAGACCTTGTAAAGAGGGATTTTAATCGCCCATCTGAATCCTTATATTTGACGTCATAGTCTTCTTCTGTTTTCAGTATAGGTGGTCCCTAGCTATCTCCTGGATCAGCGCTATATTTACATCTTTATATATAATACTCACCATTCTTGAAAGGAAAAACACTGCAAATTGGGTAAGTAACGCTTTCAAATTTGTAACACGCCATCTCTTATAACGTATGTGATTTGTCGGAATTGTGATTGTGTAGGGTCCCAATGGCATTTGGGACCAAGGCTCCTTTGTGCCCCCCCTCCCCCAAGCAAAAAGTAAATGAACAAATAAACAATGGTTACATTAATAAACGCAGGTAGAATTAAGATGCAAATAAGTGGAAAATGAGAATAACTCTGGACAATGTACAAAGACTTGATTGAAGATTAAGCCACCTTCATAGCAAATTTAAATGAAAAGATTTGTTTCAATATAAGGTACACTGCCTTCTTCTTACGTTTACACTCATAAATGCAATATTTCATATGCAAAATTAGAAAATTATAAGCAGTTTGATCATTTGCATAACAAAAGAAAATATTCTTCGTAGAGAAAAGAACTGTTTATTCAGAAATCTATTTTCTGCATCTAAGATAGAAACTACAATCCAAAAAGGATGTTCAATGGTCTCGTCCTCTACTTCACAAAAAGTATGCATGTGGAAGAGTCGACTTACCCCACCAGGGAAAGAAGTCTATTGGTAGGAATGATGCGATGTAAAAATTTAAACTGAAAATACTGATTTTTTTTTTTACTTCTGACACTGAGTGCCAAGGAGTAAGGTAAAATTATGCAAATTGCGACTGGTAATATCATTTATGGAAGGTTCCCATTTTAGCATTGTTGTGGGACTTGCAGTTAACCTCTTAAAAAGTGCAAATGCAAAAAAAAAATGTGATTGGGCACCCCCCCCCCCCCCCCCATCCTAGTGAAGTCACAGCCAAACATTATTTTCACACACTTCATATAGATTAATCCGTTAATTTGTAGAAAATATATGAGAATGAATCGCCTTTGTTTCCCGTACTAGGTAGCGTTTCCAAACGTACTGACTGCATCTTAACCTATTTTACCTCTTTTAACTTTCACAGGAGATAGTCAATATCGCTACTGCCGTCGGTGTATGGGTGACCACTATCCTGGCTGCCGTTTATCTAACTTTCACTGCCCTTGATAAAACATGCAAGGTTAGTTTATAAATCAGCTATAAACCGTTTGAATAGTTCATTTTATTGGTTACTGTTTGTCAGTTTATATCTCCACATAAAAGATTTGTGTGTGTGGCGAATTACGAGCTAAACAATTTTTATTTGCGTTACGCAAAATAAGTGTTACACTGAGCGTGCTATTTTCCTTAACAATCCCTTTATGATATGGTACGAGTTGGAAAATTGACGATCGAAGTGAATATAATTATAGCCTAAAATTTGGCCAATTGGCCGGAAAACACATACGTCTATATGGTCATTCTTTAGTGTCCTATAAGTGGGTCTTACATCTAGCATCGTTATAGTTTAATTAGACAGATACTGTAGCCCGATTGGGCAGTGCAGTATAGGGCCTCTATAGCCTAACTCTTTCGGCTTAGTTGCAATGTGCGACAATACACGTTCATCTCTCCATTACGCCACATTCATGTTGTAATTTTAAAATATGAAAACCAGAAAACATGCATGTATTTGACCCATGCATGCCCTGGGTATAAAATGGTTGTTGTCCAATATTTCTACACCTGATTGACCTCGGGCCTTATGGCTGTATCCCCTCTGAACTTTCACTCTCGTCAGACCGGTCTTCGCCTCTTTTTTTCTCATTCAGACAAGCGAGACATGCCAAGAACCAAGTGCATGTCCAAATACGGAGCACGAACACGTAGCAGCTCCGCACGAACTTTTTCATACCCAAAATGCCGCACGGTGTTCCGGTGCTTTAGCGTTCTCCTGTATCCTCTCACTGCCTGTTTTTATCGCCATCTTCATCCGCCCGTGTAGTGTTCTCTGGCTGTTTGTGGCATCGGTGTTGGTTTTGGTAAGACTCTATT
>JAODFY010277289.1:0-14458 GCA_027580055.1 Paracaudina chilensis | reverse complement strand
CAGCGATTAACGAAACTCAAACCTTTTCTCCATGGGAGTTTACTGAAAGTAGGTGGTCGTCTCGACAACGCTGATGTGGGTAATGACGTCAAACACCCAGTCATCTTGCCTCCTAAAGGAGAAGTGACCTCGCTCATCATCAGGCTCTATCATGAATCCGTAGGACATGGGGGTTTAGCCATGACTTTAAGCGTGATTAGGCAGAGGTTTTGGTTATTAAGTGGTCGAACCGCAGTGAAGAGTACACTGAGAAAATGTGTTGTCTGCCGTAAGTTACTTGCAAGGCCAGCTCGACAAGTAATGGCCTCACTACCGTCAGAAAGAGTTTCTTCAGACAAACCTCCCTTTAGTTTCGTCGGCGTAGACTATTTCGGGCCGTTCGAGGTGAAACGAGGTCGTTCAACCGTAAAGAGATACGGTTGTATGTTTACTTGTTTGTCCTCTAGGGCTGTACATTTGGAAGTCTCCGAATCACTAAATACAGATTCCTTTATTAATGCGTACAGACGCTTCACGGCAAGGAGAGGTCAGCCAGGGAAGATGTACAGCGACAATGGCTCTAACTTTCAAGCTGGCGAGAAGGAGTTGAGAGATGCTCTAAAAATCATGAATAAAGACGAAGTCGAAGCGTTTCTTCATGGTAAAGGTTCATTTTGGAGGAGCCTGGGAAAGGCTGATCAGGTCAGTCAGAAGGATTGTTCGTGGTGTCCTGAGACAGCAAACAGTCACCGATGAGGTTCTAACTACTGTTCTAGCCGAAGTTGAATCGATTCTCAAAACCAGACCTCATACTGACACCTGTTGTTAATGAAAGAAGGGCCTGACACCCCAGTAATTACAGAAGCCTCCTACGGACGAAGAAGATGGCTGCAAGTACAGTACCTTGCTTCAATGTTCTGGAAGAGATGGCGTAAGGAATATCTTCCTCTTCTTCAAAAACGTCATAAGTGGAATACTCCAAAAGATAACGTCGTTGTTGGAGACGTAGTCCTCCTTACCGACGAAACGACTCCACGCGGTAAATGGCCTTTAGGGAGAATCTCTAAGGTTTTCAATAGTAGCGACGGAAGAGTGAGAAGTGTTGAGGTTCAGGTCCGTAATAAATTACTGAAAAGACCAATCACAAAACTGTGTGTAGTGCAAAATGCTTCAGATTAGTGTTGATTGTAGAATTTCCTCTTCAGTTCCCTTTGTTTTTATTTTTGGTAAAAATATTTTTATTTTTACGGGGGGAGTGTAATTGAGCTTCTGTTTATAATGTCATTATTGTTATGTCGCAACAATCAACACGCATTTCCTCTATATTATGCGCTGTGTTCCGTGTCGTGCGCGGTGTTTGCAAGTTGCGCGTGTCTATATTATGCGCTGTGTTCCGTGTCGTGCGCGGTGTTTGCAAGTTGCGCGTGTAAATTCTATTATTTGTTATTTACTGGATTCGAAAATTGTCAGAGGTTCATAACGTAAAAAGGCACAATTAAATCGAACTTTAAGTAATAATTTTATGTTTCTTCAGTTCGTTCAATGTTTTCGCTAGGTAAAATTCCTATTAGGTGATCGACTCAGGGTGCATCCAACGTATAGTAAATATTTTAAGCCAAAGATGTCGTTTTTACAAATATTGTATAATTTCGTCCTTATTTTATAAAATAATAATTCTGACCGATCGTTGTAATTCCTTGTTCGTTCCACGTAAAAAGTAAGTTGTTTCGATATTATCTAAATTTGCTCTATTTAAATCTTATGATTGTTCGTTATTTGTTCAGTACATGATAACAGTTGAGGTAGCTTATGCATGTTCTGCATGATCATAGGCACCCTAGTACATGATAACAGTTGAGGTAGCTGTGTTTGCGCATGTTGTACCTGAGTACAATACGTATAATATGGTTCTTACATATATGCTATACTAATGTGATACTAAATATCACACCCAGTTTCTCGTGGTATATACATTCAAATTTGTATTCCTGTCCACAAGCTTAATTCGTAACTGCTATTTTTACGAGGATTTTGATATATTTTGTAATGAAAATCAGTTACCTTTCCACGCTTGTGCGTTATCTTCCGTTCAACACTAATCTTGTATCTGTTCTCAAACGTGGACGTGACTAGGATCAATGTAACTAACCTCCCTGGGGGTAAAAAAATCTTGATGGCCCTTGCATTCTCTAAAGTCTATGAAACCATTTAAACTTGAACACCTTCAGCAAGTATCTTTGTATTCTTTAAAGCGTCATATTACATGCGTCTTAGCTGCTTCATAGTCGTTCATGTTCCACATGTGAAATTATGGTCAATATCTGTAGCACCAGACTGAGAAATCTGGGGCAGGTGCAGACACTAAAAAATTGGGTGTGGGCAAGCCAAGGCAACATGTATATTCACATGCACAATTTACCTTGGAAGGGGAGGGGGTAAACTGGGGGAGGCATGTTTTCATGCCCCTTCCTTTATAGTGCTAACTTTGTAATAAATTGCATTGTTTGATTTACTGAAAATGCAGGACACTCGATGGTGAGGTATTAACTCGATCAACCCTGATGCAGAGCAGTTCATTTTCTTCGTATTTAAACACAAAAAGACTGCAGGTTTAATACTATCATTTTTTTTTTTTAATTAAAAATCTGGGGTTATGTGAAATGTGAAAAAATTGGCTGTTTTAAAAAAGGTTTTATTACAAAGTTATATAGTTACTTTAATGGATTGTCGCCAAACAATGATTGGAATGATTTGCCAAATTAATGAAATATTGTTGTTTCAGATGATGAAGGATGGACTGAATGATCAAGACTGCATCTAAGAAGTAATTGTCATATTTTGCAGCTAAAACTCTAATACCCTTGAAGCTAAGACTCACCCCAAGGTGAACTTTTAGAACTTCACATGACCTTCATGTGAACTTCACATGACCTTCATGTGAACTTCACATGACCTTCATGTGAACTTCACATCAAACTTGTGATTGGTCGAGGCCCCATACGCAAATGAGCTGACAGCAAATGAGCTGACCAGTCTAGCAGATTTCTAGCATACTTATGGCATATATATACCTTTAACAAGATCCTCAACCAAGTGATGCTATTGATTACCCCAAGGGTCCTTGGATCAATACCTGTCCTAGTTTACTTCATGAAATCCACTTTATCTACAGCCAAATAAAACAGGGGCCTCTCTATAAATGGGTTCCCTAGTGTAGAGAAGCAGTACCTATATATTAACAATCCCGAACAGCTTACATTTAAAGGATATTATTTAACTAAATAGTCGATTAGAAGGCTTTTAATTCATTCCAACCAGGCTAACGGCTTTATATACATTATGCAGAATTAATGTATTTAAATCACTTTCCCATGGGTTACTATCCTTCCTCATGGTTAAATACTGTACTGTAAATTAATTCAACTGAGAGGCTGCTCTCATTCCAGACCGAATTAATTGCCGGGGAGAAGTGTGATTAATGCCTTTGCAAAGTGTAACCGTTTAATGTCCTCGTTTACGAGTAGTAGTGGGGAGAGGAGTGCATTCGAGTGGTATCAAAGGTCATTATGGTTGTCTCCTGTAGCAGCCATGGTCCGCATATAATCATGAACAAAACTGGTTCAATAGCTTATAGATGTAGATTTTATATAAAATGCATCATGCACACTTATCTAAACTATTCTAAATGCTCACACACACACACACACATGTCATACAAATGTCCTCCATCTATGTGCACTGGTAAGCTGCTACAAAATGGCACTCCAAACTATTTTCTACAAGTTACCACATAGGTAAACTGTCTAGATACAACTGAGTGAAAACAGGCAATATATAGTGTCTTGCCCAAGGCCACAAATAAGACAGACAAGTTTAAGAAACCAAATGCAACAATCTGGCCAGGGCTCGAACCTGCAATCCTTGCCCAATGTCAACTACTTGGGGGCTGCCCTCTCAAAAAGGGCTATCTATAGGCATTGGAATTTTTTGTTGGGGGCAACCTGGAACCTACCTGGGAAGCACTCCCAAATTTGTGATATTAAAAAACAAAACAACAAAAAAGACTTATATGTGCTGATACCCTCTGGCTGAAATGCTCTCTTGTGACCTACTACAATGAAATGAATGGTGGCACCACTGAGTGATGCCATTAATTGCACAAAGATAGTAGTTTCACAAAGATAGTAGTCTAGTATAAAATCAAATAGCTTATATAGCATCTAATACCCAAAGTTTAAAAGCAATGTTCAGTGGCGACGAGTCGGGTAGAAAATGCTGTTGAGATAAGTTATTTTTCATTTCCATAAGATGCAAGCTTCCATTTAGGTATACCATCAAAACCTGAACAAAGTACCAAAGGTTTGGAAAAACTTCATGTACTCATTATCTCAAGGAGCCTCACGTGCGACACATGGTAGGCCCATAGGCATAGCTTCACTCATTCCAAAGCAACGTACCCAGTGTAAAATAAATTAATGTCCCAAAATGCTTTGCTATGAACCATTCATCCCCTAACCTTCCTAAATAAGTTCCTTTAGAAACAAAAAAAAAGATTCCTAAGGCTGAAAACTTGCTTCAAAATTTGTGGCCAGATATTTAAATCATATTACCAGTGCTGTCGTTGGCAAGAATGGAAAGGAAGCGGGGACCACTGCTACATCTAAAAGTTTACCCGATGCTAAATCACAGTAACTTGGGGAAAAAGCAAAGTGGTTTTCCCCAGGAGGTAGAAAATGTCAAAATATATTTATAAAAAAACATGCACGTAATCCCCATGTATAATAAAATATGGGGCACATCTGCATTTATGTACTTGTATGAATGTTTTTCACAATGCTATTCTGAGCACCCTGGGAGGACGTAAGAATCTGTGGTGATTATAAAAATCAATCAGAGGCACTGGCCGTTCATAGATAATGATCTCAGATCGCCTGAGATCAAATAAAATGTCCCAAATCCTGGAAAAGATAGAATGAGCCTTTTTTAAAGCTCCATATAATAATCTTTGACGTAAAACCATCCGCCCCCATCCTGCATGGGCAGATGGTAATTATTTTGAGAGGTGACTCTGTCTTGATGACACTGTTGCTGTTATTTTGGGGGCTTTATCACAGATTCCATGTGGGGTGGTGGTGAAATTAATTTTGGGGCAAGATGCTACTGCCTTGTACATTCCAAGAAATGCATGAAAATTGATGTGAATTGCTAAGAGTATAACCCTTTAACTTTTGTTGCATCATTTTTGTAAAAAAAGACTATAATTAAGTCTTGTGCATAATATCTATCATTATTTTTAATTCTCCTTAGCTTCTTTTCTGTCTCCATGCCCAACAGTGGTGCCTGTCCTCAGGCATTTTAAAGTAGGGGGAATAATATTGCAGCGGGGGGTCTAATTTAGGAACTGCACACATGGTGGGGGAACAAAACATCCCCTACCCCCCTCTTTGACACCCCCAAAATAAACCCAAATAATACATCACTTTAAAGCATACCTTCCTCTCCTTGAAGACCAAGAGACATCATTAACTAAAATGTTTGATTATGTTATCCTTTAATAGTCGTCTCCCAATTATTCCATGCATCTGAGTGATGCACAGATGCTTGGTCCATGTGGGAATCCCGTTAAAGGCTGTTATTAATCCCATCCCTGTCGGCAGGAGCCTAAGACTTGCAGCAGAGCTCTCCACTGATTCAGGTTAACAATTGGATGTGAATGGTTATAACTCAGGGATCTGCAGTGCATGACAATTGGTTCTGGAGATTGTTCGTTTATAAGAGCAGTGGCACCACCCCCTCCCCCTAATTGGATGTGAATGGTTATAACTCAAAGGGATGTATTAAGTCTGCAATGCATGACAATTGGTTCTGGAGATTATTCATGTATAAAGAGCAGTGGCATTACCACCTCCCCCCAATTGTTTGTCCCATTTGTGCCTCCAAATAACATTTGTCATGATTATAAACTTGACTTAAATTTTTGGGTGCCCCCCATCTAAAGTGTGTGCCTTCCCCCTCCTCAAAGTTACCTTAACTGGTATCTGAGGTTTTAGACTGAATGCATCAATTTACATAATTTGACAGGCAAGTATTCTGGGGTTCAAAGTATTTTGTTGGAACACTGCAATTATTTTTAAATTATAATTATTTTTACAATTATTTTTAAAACTCAGAACAATTATTTTTAAAACTCAGAACATTGCATACATTTCCAAGTACAAAAGACATGAATATTTAAGCCAGCCTGTTTGACAAAAACAGTTCAGTGACGTATAAATGTGAGAGCCCTCCATTAGTAATACCCGTTGAAATCAGTTTGTTCACCTTTCAAAATTATTTTTGCATCAGTCTTCGATGCCCCCATATATGTTAATCATGAAAGATCACCCAGTTAATTAGGAACATTTTTTCTGATTTTCTGATTCTATTTTCCCAAGTCATGCTTTAATGCATTCATCAGGTTACAATCTGCAGAATGAGAATATGTTAATATATGCAGTTGGGTTGGGATTTGCAGGACCAATGCTTGAAAGCATGATATCATGCAGAGAATACGATGCATTGAACAACAGAAAGTCGCCCACCTGGCTGCAAAATATCATGCTCAAATTCAATATATTCTTGCCAAACAGTTAAGTTTATAAAAAAATTAAACAAATCAGTATTAAAAAAAATAGAGATGGGGATATTTTACAAATTAGATTGGATCTCAAAATAAATCATTTTGTTCTTTATTGTGCATGGCACAATGCCTTAACAGAATAGTCCAGATGATTTACCGAAGGTAAATTTCAAAAATCATTTTGACAACCAAACAAGTGATGCTATATTAATGTCAACATTGAGTGTAGTTCTTCCTACTCGTTTCCTTTTTTCCTCTGGACTTTTCCTTTAACTGAACTTTCACATCACAAAATGCTATAATTTACAGACCTATTAAAGGTATTGAGGAATTGAGCTGTAGAAACCTTCTTTTTTTTTTTTTAAATAAGCATAAATCAATCATTTTTATGAAGTAAAGGTCATTTTGGAAATAGTCAATGAGACATACAATATTTATATTCGGGATATCAATTTTAAGTACAAAAATTTGACATGGTTTTCAACAATTTTTAGTCCAAAATATAGCCTGAGAGAACATTTAACTAAATCTCTGACTGTTAGGTTACATTTCACTTCTCTTTTCGGTTCTATAGTAACAATTCTGTTGTACATATTTCCTTAAAGTGAAAAAGCAAATAAACAAAACGAACAGATAAAATCTTTCAAGTAATTAAACCACAACATAATGAGCCACATATGATTCATTCTACAATACACTCTTTTTACCATGATGGCTAGGAAACAAAAGCAAAAACACATTTTGGTTGACAGGGTTCATTATTTTGTAAAAAAACAAGTGCTTTTGAATTAACATGCAGCCATAATACATCCCATCCCCAAATATGACAGTAGGTATAGTCAATGGATTCATTTACTGATTGAGAATTATAATATTATTGTGAATAGTTAATTAAGAAACAGCGTCGCAACTATTTGTGACTTGACATGTATCGTTTCACGAATGTAGGACTCCTGCGATGGAAATGGTGAGACACGCTGCTTTCAATGTAGAGGAGTGTGGGGGATGGCAATTCATCAAGGTATATAAAAAACAGAAGACTGAAGCAAATATTATGTACAGCAGATGCCCATATTTTTTTTTATCACACTGATAATGCTAATATCAGTGGCAGCCTATACTAATACCGCAGAAACAAATTATCTGAAATGTGTCACCACCTTTGTTGTCTGTGTGGCAAAAATGCAATATTTACCAAAACTCCCTGGTTTGGTAATCTATCAGCGACGTACTTACCTATATAACTAGTTTGCATATATCCTATAATACCCTGATTTAGCTTCTGGCATAACTTTCTTCCTCAGTGGTTACCCTCTTCCTTCCTATTATGCCAACTGAAACATTCAGATGTGATTTAGTGTATTCTAAATTCTGGTTAATTTTTTGGTCACAATTCTACAGATTTTGAAGCCAATTTTTCATCAAAGCTAGTTGTTGGAAAGGACCTTGCCTAGAGGATTTCAACCATTTCAAGAACGTATCCTTTTTGCAATATTTTGTAATCATAGCATTTCGGCTCAACAAGGAATCCGAGTTTGTGTCATATATATTGAATGAAAAAAAAAAGGTAATAATCATAAATAGTTTTGGTCCACTGCACAAAATATTGGTTATGGGTAAATTGTGTCCAAATACTACTTTTCCAAATCACAGTGACAAGGCAATTTCACCTTTAAAGATGGAAACATTGTTGAGCCCTAGGTGAGAGCAGTTGGCCTATACGTATGTCGAGCATATTTTGGTCTTGTAAGTGGCACACATATTTTTGCACTGTAAGTTTGTTTGTGATTTTAAAAATATGATAATTTTTGAAAGCATAAATAACATGGAAAAGAGCTAATTGAAAATGACAATTCCCAGACCTTGCAAGTGGCTAATTGTAACTCCTTCAATTGAAATCCCATAAATCTTGTAGTTGTAAAAGTTTGATAAAATCATGTTGAACACAACCGTACATCAAACCGATGCAAAAATGTTGGTTCTGATGTTCAGGTAAAAAAATAACACATTTGGATTTGGCACAGACGACAATACGTGGAAAGAAATATTACTATGCTAAGCATGAGTCTGATTTTTGGGCAACTTGGCACAAGTGATGAATTTTCTGGGTTATGATTTGTTTTACTTGATTTTCTGGTTACAGACCTGCAGAAATCTCTGTTCTGTAGGGAGGGGGGAGCTCCCAGATATCAATCTCTAGTCTGCAGTAGGGGGTCTCCCGGATATCACAATTGATATCTTGGTGTAAAATATTGTGTTTTTATATTTGTCTTCTCTTTTCCTATATTTCTAAATTTTAAAGTCTTGGAAAAATCCAGCCTATGCATACATTATCTTTAACAGCTCCTGTAAAATCAAGGACTGTATGGAGATATTAAGCAGCATGGGTCTGCTAACACCATGTAGCAATGAAAGGAATTCCTCTGCCCATATAATATATGGGTTAATTGAATCATAAATGTCCTCAGTAATAGTCAAGAGTTGCTGGGAGGATACTATACATGTACACGTATGCAGGTTATAACCACCGTTAGAAATGATGAATGAAGGAGATGAGACAATTAGACGTGAGGATGTGACAAACATTTCTCTTGTCACACTGTGTCTTTGTTTTGTTGATAATCTGTTGACATATTGCACACTCTAGGTTTGAAAAAGAATGGTTTGATTCTTAAAGACATTTTGAAATCATTTTATTTTGAAATAAATGTCGCTTTCAGCACATTTGCAATGGGTTTCAATACAATTTGTGATATTTCCTGGATATGTGAAAAAGTAATTAGTGTAAATTGTTTAATCCATTAGGTTTATGAACTTGTAGTGTTTGTAACAAAAAAAAAAGAAAAATCCACTTTGTGCCCCCCCCCCCCTCTCCTACCCAGTAGCTAAATTGAAAACAAATGTGTGGATCACATTGACATCATCTGACATTACAAACTAGCTGCTCTTCAAATCAAACTTTAGTATAAAGCATTTCATATTTTTTTTTTTTTTTTTTTTTTGGGGGGGAGGTTGATTAAATTCAAAGCAAATTCAAAGAAGGATTGTCTAAGACATATAGACCTTATAATATCATTAACTTCCCCTTTGAGTAATGTGAATAATTCCTGGGAGATTCTTCTGAAAATAAACCAGATATATTTTCCTGTTCCATAAGAATATGAGGGTTCTCACTCTATGCTTTGTATTTATTCAAGGGTAACAAACATTTTCCAGGGTTCTACAATATTAATGTATGCTTGTGTGTTATTTACGGCCGTTTGAGCAGAGTCCTACTTGTTGTTGCAAGTCCCAGTCTGGAATCTAATATGTGTACCAGCTGCAAGCAGAGCAGATGTAATTATGAATCCTTCCCTATTTCTGATCAATTTTAACAGTTACTTTACAAGTCACAACCACTAGTGAATCTTGAGAATTGAGATAATTATCCTGCTTCTATGACAAACCACAGAACTTCAGCCAATATACAGGCATAATCACATATTATTAAAGGAATATATCATGTCTGTGTTACAGCTATAGAGATATTTATAACCAGAACTCCCTTTTGCTATCAAAAAAACATGTTGAATTATTTTTTTTTAAAAGAAGATAATTACCAAACTGCCAAACAGGGTATTCTCATGATGTGCTTCAATCACTTGACATCGCTGTTTTTGTGCAAAGAAAATTACCTACGTCCAAGGCCATCACTCAACTAACACCCTATTTTCCCCTTTACGTTGAGCAGGAAGGCAATAAGTTCCATTTTTAGGTCTTTGGCTAGGATTTGAACTCCCAATCTTCTGGCTGCTAAAAAGATGCTCTAACCATAGGTCAGGGAGTCGATCCTCAATTCTTAAGAGTACCATGATATTCTCCTTTAATTGTAATAAATCTTTAATACAACCACAGAAATTAGCTTCGTTAATATTCCTTCTCCCAAATGACTAATTCCAAGGGATCTATCATGGACTGGAATTGTGGTGCTTAATATTGCAATCAATAACTATAATAACAAACAAGCTATAATTTAGATTTTAATCTCATCGCCCTTTAGGGCGGTTGAGATAATGAGATATTGTAGTTGTTTGATGGTCAGAGGGTATTATGACACTCTCAGTTGCCATAGCAACAGTAGTTGCCATGGTAATATTATGTGTGGTTGATTTTCGATACACGGTGTGGGGGTCTAACTTGGTGTGGTACTTATTGTTGATGGAAAAAACACCTCCTACCAGGTAGGGGCCAAAAAGGGGCTAAAAAGTGTGAGGGTGTGTGTGTGTATGTGTGAAAAAAAGTTTCTCCTAAACCGCTTTACCGGTTAATGTCATGTTAATGTCAATGTCATAGGTGCCCCATGTTGTAAAGTTGTGCATGCCATAAAAAAATAAGTTCACAGGTCAAAGCCTGGTCACAGGTCAAAGGTCATATTAAGTCAAATGTTATTTCTCCTCTATTCCTTAATCTAAAATGGTTATTTTCATGAAACCTTCATTTATTTTTAGTATACATCATTGTACCAGAAAATCATGTTTATTTGTGATTTCTGTCATGTGACATCGGGTCAGGGGTCAAAGTCTTATTTTCCACTAAAAACCTTGCGTCCACAACCCCTCCTAAACCGCTTTGTCGGTTAAGGTCAAACTTGGTAGATAGGTGCCCCATGGTGTGAAGTTGTGCCTGCCATAAAAAATAAGGTCAGAAGTCAAAGGTCAGAGGTCAAAGTAAGGAAAATCTTCATTCTACTCTATTCCTTAATCTAAAATGGTTATTTTCATGAAACCTTCACATATATAACATTTAAACAGCATTCTCCAAAAAAATCATGTTAATAAGCAATTGTGATTACGCATCATCAATTTTGACCTTAACTGTTAAATCGGCAAAGCAAACTTAAGGTTAAATTGGGGTATAAGTGCCAGGCTGTCAGCTGCAGATGACGTTCTTCCTGTGCGCTTGAGTTCAACACGCTTACAAATGGCATTTATGGAAGCGTCATCACGCTCACGAGTAAATGGACAGCTTACAAATATATATGCAAAGTCAATTCGGAAGCAGTGATGATGCAAAGCCGCAATGTATTGAAGCGCCTACGGGCATTAGTAAACAAGCGACTAAGCACAGTATTATAATACACGCTCACGTGTTAATATTATCACAGGTATGCATGACCGGAATTAGGCCTAGTCGCGTCTTTCTAGCTTAATATAACACACGTACGAGCGTTAATAAACAAGCGTCTAAACGCAGTTTTAGTGTAAAGAATAAATAAACACGCAGCTAACTGTGATATGCGAAATGAAATTGATAAACTTCCATCCCATGTTTGCCGTTTGAACTGAGTTGCGTTTGCTATAGAGTACTGCTAAAAAGTACTGAGACAAAAAAGAGCGCTATCTAATCCAATAATCCGCTCCCATCGCAATCACACTTGATCACAATAGAACGCAATCTGGCACAATAGGCTCGCAGCTACCGCGGTAATAATCATCTTACTGATGAGAGCCTGTGAAAACTAGCACCATGTACGTACGATAAGTGAGCACAAGAATGCACATCGTACATACAAAAGCCGCTCAGATAGAATTGCAGTGCAGAGACATAGAATCGATAGTACCAGAAATTAAGGTAAAATCGTTTCATAGTTGTTCAGAAATCCTGATATTACACATGTTTTGGTTACGGCAATATTTTCTCCTTGTACATTGTTTTATATTGGTTACAATTTTCCGATCATATTTCACTGACAGTTGAAAATCGTGCATTTAAACACAAATTACTTATTACAGCATAAGTAGGGTATTTGCACGTATTGACGCCTAGTATCGTCTATCACGAAAGTGCCTCTACTCCATATTGTCAACTTAGGGCATGCATTCTTGCAAGAGAAGCGATGGAAATTGGAAGCTTCAGATTGGTTAAAAATTGTGTGTCGAAAACTTGCATTACGTGATAATTTCGGCAATTGTATAAATATTGCACAAACTACCAAAGGATTGGTTACTTAAAATTCACAGCATAGTTTTAAGGAAAAATACACATGAAACGGCCGTAGTCTTGTTACGTTAGGCAATGCTGTATGTAATGCAAGATTTAATCGTCCAGTGTTACTGGAACTAGTGTAAATAGGCCTAGGCTAAGTTAGGCCTGATGAGGCAAATATTGAAAAATATATATTTTGCCTTAGGCCAATTAATTTTTTACATTGCTTGTTGGGGGATAACATATAAAAGGAAGCGGGAGGAAATGTTAACAATGATGTACGCTACAGATTTTGATCATCTAGCATAACATACAGCCCCCCAAATAAAAAATACAGATTTTACTGTTGAATTGTGTTGAAATTTTTACCTAGCTACTTGGACAATGGTTAGAAAGTGATTATTTTCAAATATGAAATAGCACCCGAAATTCATAAAACAGCACTTGAAATAGAATTGACGGGGGCGATTTTTTTCTTAAAATAGCATCCCAAATTGAAAAAGTATTTTGACCCCTGCATTCATGTATAACAATAAAAAGTCTTAACCCTGTTAATTATTCATGAGTATAGGGGGCAGATATGATATTTCACAAAAATAGCTTGTAATTAAACACTCAATCTCAAATAGGCATTGATATCAAATCTAGTGTATGTGTTGATCATGGATAGTGGATGAGCCATGCCACATTGATTGTGCCTTCATATGTGGTTCAATGGTATATATTGATAGTACACACATATGTAATAACAACTGTTGACTCATTAGTTGTTCAGGAGTGGAGGCACTGGATGAAACTTACTCATAAATATAGTGTGTTACATAAATGTAGGTTCACTTGATTGATGTTATACTTTGGTATTATTTGCCAAAATGTTGCTATGTTAATATATGTGTAAATTGTACAAATATTCATCAATAACAAACTGTCACTATACACAATTTAAAAAGTCAAGAATGACAAAACCACTGGCCTTCATGCCAAAGGCAAGTGAAATGTATGCAGCCATGTTTACATGTTCGTGTGTGTATGTGTATGTGTGTGACACTTGATTGTAGACATGATACTGTAGGTCAAACATGCATGCCTGGTCAGATCAAGTCCAAACTTGGTTTGTGTGTTACCCATAATGAGTACATGGTGCCTTATAAAATTAGGTTTAGGTCAGGGCCTCAAAAGTCAAACAAAAAATTATGGTAGTTTTGTTACTTTTTATTTGTGAGTAAACATAATTATCCCTAATGCGTTTTGTAGCCTCAGAAGTCATCTCTCATCAAACAGACAAACACAGACATTTTATGAAATTAAGTAGTTTTATAAGTTTTGCGGCAAACAGGTCAAGTTTATAATTTGGGTGTATGTTCACCATAATGAGTACATGATCCCTTTTTGTTCATTCAAGGTGCTCAGGTTGTCAGTGGAGAGGATGGCGATTTAGCTACAAGTTTTGCTTCTTCCAATTTGGACCTCGATACAACAATGGGAGATTATACATCCTTAATAATTACACCCACCTTGTCACTAAGCACAGATCAGTCCTTCCAAATAGAGGTTACAGGTACATCACTGTCATTCATCTCAGTGCAGACCATAGATGTATTGATCAAGAAGCATGATATTACACCAGTTGGTGAGTAATTCATATTGCTAACTCTATAAGAGATGTACCCATGCACCCTCCTTGTCAATGAATACAGACTTTATAAGTATAGAAGTATGAAACTTAAATATTTATTTGTGATCCTATAGAGGTTTTTCACCGACGTCATATTGACGGCCAAGCGTTAAGCTCCCCGGGCATGTCATCACGTGTGTCCCGGATCGTGTAAGCGCAGTTTAATTTTGCTACTGTGACGTATACATTTTGTGCATATCTCGGGACAGTGAATACGATAT
>JAODFY010277179.1:0-14459 GCA_027580055.1 Paracaudina chilensis | reverse complement strand
ACAATTCCCTGTTATTACTTTCCTTTATGTTCACATTCATGTAGCAGAAAATTATATTCGCGGAACTGGTATTTACAAATTCGCGGAGAAAAAAAATCGGAATCGGAATCGGGCCGATTATGAAAAAAATAATTGGTAATCGGTATTATCCGATATTGCATAATCGTTTGACCACTAACCAGAATAATTAGGAAATGCTGATATATACAAAGCATGTGCAAAATGTGTGAGGTCAACTCGACCCTGATCTCATTAATTGCCATAAACTCTGAGCGACACCAGTTTCTGTACATATAGAGCTCATATTATGGAGACATTTAATAATGTGCCATAAAGGGTTAGGATATTTTTGTCTCCATAACCATGCAAACCATAAAGGGCATGGGCACATGAAACTCTCTAATGTACTTGCAAAATGACTGGATCATGCTTCATATACTGTTTAATAGAAGGTCTTTGCTATAGAAATGAATAATACAAAGAAATGAATGTCTCAATCCAAGGTCCTCTTAGCTTCTTGACAAAAAGCCTTTATTCAAAGATTACACACATTCCTCATCTGACAAACAGTTTCCATGCGTCGTCCATGTTTGTTCACTTCCGTTAAACCTACAGGGAATATGCAGTGTGAATAATTAATCATCACCTTCACTTCTGCTGCTGTGATGAAAAATACAGTAACCCAATCCGGGTTTCCAACTCAGCACTCAGTGTCTGAAAGCTGTGAGCTACAGAAGCTTTAACACAAATTTATGGTTTATCTAGGGGAATGATTTATGCCTGTCAAAAGTATGTGGATTGGTTGACTCCCAAACACAAGTTATTTTTTCATCATGAACATGAGAAGTGCACATTCACACATTTGCAGATCTAATCCACTACACATATTTTTAACATAATTATTCATAGCTCAGGACTATGACTGAACATGGCAGTCACAATGAAAGCCAAACTATATTTGCATATACTTTCAATTCATTCACATGTATGTATATTCGTCCTTCCATAAATTACCACCTTTATTAAAGTGTGTTTCAGAGCTTACATCACAGTTATTGTATAATCAGCTTTAAGTGTAACCTGTGTACCAGAGCTCAGTGTTCCCTATGGCTTTAGGGTGCTCCCCCACCCCACCCACTAAAAATAATCTGCCCCCTGAAAAATTTGCAATGTTCCAAAATGTTTTAATAAGCTTTAATTTGTGTCAGTTTTAGCAGACATTTTATTTCCATACCAATAAAATCATGTTCATGTTGATTTAAAATATAATTATACTGATAAATAATTGATCATTGTTATATATTTGTCATTCATTTGTAAAATGCCTAGAGCCTCAACTCCTTGTTTCTGATTTGGCGCTATATACATCAATTTTATTATTATTAATATTCTTTGCATATTCATTAGAGTGCATCATATACAGCTTATGTTTATGCATTGTATAATATGTCTTCCTTTGTAGAGTAAGGAGTCTTTAAGAAGCTCCTCTGGATCTAAAAGAGCTGATATGTGTGAGTATTTACCAGAGCAAGAATTACAAATTAGGAAATAGGTGCTATATATTGAGTGCAATCTTTAGTCTGAATTAGATGTATGGATTAGAATAATATTTGCATTAAAACTAACTTCACAATGCTTATTATTAAATTAGTACCTTCCGGACATATTTCAAGGGAAGGGTTGTAAAAGTTCATCCTAATTGTGTAAATGGTGTCATCTATAGTATAAGTTGCTATATCCTACTGTAGCATGAAATTGCATTGAGAGTGATGCTTCCCATGCCAACTGGTTGCATGGTTTTATTCAAAGTGCAATTATTTATGCATGGTTGTATTCAAAATACAACTGTCCAGGGATGTAATAAAAGTGTGGATATAACCTGCAAGACATCACAAAAAGATGTCGATTGCTCAGCTCTTGGGGGGTAACAAATATGTTATAAAAATTTTCAGACATATAGCAGTATTTAATAGTATTACTAATATACAGCACACACTATGTAGTACATAGTTATATGCAGTATATTCATTGTGCATAGTGTGGGGTGTGTTTTTAACTAGTGTTTCACAATTTGGATGGCATAATATATCCAAATAATGGAAAGCAGGTTAAAAGGGAAATTGCATTGATGCAGGCTGTATAAAATAGGCTGGTCGTTCCCCACCCATGATTGAGCTAGACAATCCAACAGACATGCCAAGAGACATGGAATGTTTCCTCCCTGACAAAGACAAAGCAAATTCACACTGAGTGATAGATGAGGAAATTCCTGTGCAAATATTGTCTTGAAAATACACCACAATGGTTATATATTCTAGCGTCATGTTTTGCATTTCAAAATGACATTCATTGATTGATCAAAACAATTTAAAAATTAGGTCACAATAACTGAACTGTGTAATATAAATATACAGACTGATTATACTAATTAATATATTTAGGTCACACAGCATCAAAACATTGTTTTGGCATTCCATTGTATTAAGTAAGAATCACCCCACTCATATGTTTTATATAAATTTATCATTACCAAAATGTGTGCAATTGTTAGTTGCCCCGACAACATACATTTTAGAACAGTTAAGGTTCTAAGGATGTTTATGTGTTCTATAGTAACAGCTGTTCCCATCAATATGGAGAAAGATGAAGAACCCATGCCTCCCCTGGAGCTCCAAAAGAAATATGAAATCAAACAACTCATCGGGAACGGTAACTTTGCAGTCGTCAGACAGTGCACAAACAGGTAATCTCAGTCATGATTGACAACATGCTTGTAAACAAAATACCTTGACAACGGCATGTCAGACAGTGCACAAACAGGTAATCTCAGTCATGATTTAAAGTGACAACATGCTTGTAAACAAAATTACCTTGACAACGGCATGTTGGATCTGTGCTGTCATATTTAACTGGTAGATGTTCTATGATCGGTAGGTGTGCCCTAATGATTGTGGTTTCTGTCACATGAATATTAATAAGTGGGCATAGGTTTAATGCTGAGTTATTCAAAATAACTTTTAAACACAAAATCTCAGAAACAGTAAATTGAATTAATGTCACAATAACGTCCCATGAATGAGTAGATGTCCCCTGTTGTATTGCTGTCCATTACATGACTATTGATGAGTGTGCAGGACTTTAAATAAAGCAAAATTCTTAAAGTGCTTATAACTTCGCACAATTTATATATGTCCTATCAGCTTCATTCATGGTATAGTGATATTAGATATTGAGATGTACATAAATTGCCACATGGACAATGGAATTGTATGAATATTATATGAGTGGTCAGGACTACAAATATATACAATTCTTAAAATGTCAATATCTTCGCTACTGTATATGTCCAGTCAACTTCATTCTCGGTATGTTGAAATTAGATCATGAGACGTACATTGTCACATGACGATGAAATGTCTCACCTGTCTCCAATGTATGTCAAGAATAGAGAAAGGTAATAAAATTCACCCAATGGCATCGAAGACACTAAATTTTGTTTGGCATGCTTGATAGCCAGCAGTGTTGTATTGAATAATTTCATTTGTTTTAATTATTTAAAGGTTCTGTCAGGTTCTCTCTGTTAAACCAGGAAGGCTTATCCCCCCTTATTAGTACGTTGATCTTTGTGGGAGTCAGGTGACCCGTCATGTTCAGTCAGCCTCAATGCAAGTTTTGTACACACTGGAATGCAGATATATGTGGGTCTAGTTTGACGGCAAAATGTGGTTGTGATGTAAACATGGGCACCAATCTATAAACGTCTCTGACCCATCATTTGCTTGTTGACCTATCATAATCCCAGACACACCAATTAAAGATTCCACTAGACTAAAATAAATAGCATATATTTTCACTGTCAAAAAATGTTGGCTCAAATCAAACATTCTGTTGATATTATTCCTGCAATGTTGTGTATTGCAAGTACACAACAGCTATTGCTACACTAAAAACAATATGAACGTAACAGTCACTGACAAATATCAGAATTTGCACTGGGTTGTTTGATGTTGGTTTATCAGATATTACAAGAGACATACGTGACGTCTGTAGCAGTGATTAAATAACCGTTTACGATCTAGATAATAATAACTTCAATTTCCAATTACAGTATGTTATGTTTTGAATTTTTACCTTACAGGTAGATTATATTTTGGGAGTGCATGTTAGTTATAAATAGTACAATTCCCTTGAAATTTGGTTCCTATCAGATTTTTTGTAAGAAAACACATTGTTTTATTTATATGTAATTATAATAATATTTTGTTAAACCATGAGTGTAAAATTGGTGCTACTGTTTCCTATTAATTGTTGATCCCTCGTAATACACCATCCTGTCGACAAGTTATATAAAGGATATGAAAATGAACAGAAGACACATTTGTAGATAATGTTTGGTCTCCTTTAAAGCAAACCTAACTAGTCTGCATGGTGGCGGGTCAGACCAACAAATTTGGGTATCAACTGAACCCCCCCCCCTCCAGTTTACTGCAAACTCAAAAGGTGGATGAAATTCATACTTGATATGTTGGTCAGCCCAGGCGCGTAGCAAGAGATTTGTCTTGGGGGATTCTGGGGGAGGGGTCTGAAGGGAGGTGGTTGCCCCCTCCCATTCAGCAAAAAAATTGCAATTCACAGGCCCGTAGATGCAAAATGGTGCAATGTTTGTGAAAAAACAGCACTCAAATTTCCACTGAATATTCAAATTTTGTATTAATTTTCTTCTTTTGTACTCAATTTTTTTTTCACTTGGGTCATGAGGGTTTGAAACCCCACCCCTTGGCTACGCCACTGGGTCAGCCATATTGTGTAGATGAACCCTATTTATTTTATAAGAGGGGAAAGGTCATTTCAGGTCAACAGGGGTCAAAAAATGAAAACCTTGTAATCGGGCTAACTCAATAGGGGAAAGTTGAATGAAATTCATAGTTGGTACGTAGGTCAGCCATATCGAGTAATTTATGAGAGGTGAAAGGTCATTTGAGGTCAACATGGGTCAAGTACTAAAAACCTCATAGTGGGTATATATATAGTTTAGCCATATTTAGTACATAAACCCTGTTAAAGAAGTCATTTCAGAGGTCATTTCAGGTCAATCTGTGTTAGGTGTCAAATTTTGAAATCGAGCTAATGTACAGGGAAAACATGTTATTTTATGTTAAGGTAGTACTAAGTAGATTAACCTTCTTGATTTTAAAAGAGGTCAAAAGGTAATATGAGGTTAACATGGGCCAAGTACAGAAATCCTTTTAATAGTTTAACCTTTTATACAGAAACATGTTTGTTTGATATATTTGTCTCTTTTAATGAGTAAGTGGACCATTGTAATTTTGATAATTCATTTCAGGATTTTAGAGGTCAAACTCAACAGCTTTATATGTACTTTAGTGAGGCTAATTCCAATTGGACTGTAGGGCATCTTGTATGTAGGTTTTCTTCCCACAGTATCAGGAACTACAAATATCATCTTTTAATGGAGTCAAATGTAAAACAGCAATTTGAGGAAGCAAGGAATCACAGATCCTGTGTTTTTTTTTTACTTTTTTATAAATCTGGGGGAAAATTTTGAGGGAAAAGGAGGGCAGATGTCACCACTAATTCTGTGAGTGGTGTATTATATAATAAAGCAATATAGTATTGTATTTTATGTGCAGTTTGTAGTTTATATATTCATAATATAAAAACATGAGTGTTGCTTTAAATGTTCTTTGATCTCTGCTGTTGGAGAAATAAATTCCAACTGTTCAAGAGTCCTGAATGGCTAATGATTCATTCCTCCTCAGTCTGTTCTATCAACGTATGAATAAAAACGGTGAAACATTAACAACAGATAAAGGAATATTATGAGGGATAAATTGATTTATGGGAAACAGAATTTGATTTTGTACGCTAGCCTGAGGAGCAAAACTAAGTAGGGATAGTATTCCTAGTTTGAGAGTCATTGAGTAGATGAACCCAATTGATCTTTTAGGAGGTCAAAGGCCATTTCAGGGTCAAACACTTAAAAGCTTGTAATCAGACTTAAACTCAATAGGGCAAAATTGAGGAGCAAAATTAATTCCTATTTTTATAGTCAGCTGAGAGCTGCTAATACTAATTGGGATGTATATACCTTTAATTAATCGATGTTGGGCTTAAACACTATTTGTTGACAGATCACTTTAATCAGTTTGAAACATCCACACTGTACATTAATCATATGTGTTTTGCAGGACACCCACATGATTTTTGCACAGTTATATAAGGATCACCTTTAATCTAAATTGTTCTATATATATAGTTAATATAAACATGAAATATCAGAAACAGTATGTTTGATCTGTTATGTTGGACTGGTAGATGCCCCATAATGAATAGATCGATGAGCCATATCACATTGCTTTTGGCATCAGAAAAATATATTATTACCCCAAATCATAGGAAAATAAAAACTATAATATTGCACTAACAAGAAAGGGCTGTGGCATGTGTGCAAAAATAATTAATTGGCAGTTTTTTTGAAGGGGAACAAATTGTAGATTTTTTTTTGTTGCTTGGCTGGTCTTGTGGAAGAGATCCATCTGTATAATCACGAATGTTCATTTTAATGTTGTCACACTTTCCTGATGACACATTTTCTGTTTAAGCAATTATGGCAGAATATTAAAATATTGCTATTTTGTGTTTTGTTGACCAGGGTTCTTTAGTTACATATTGTCACATATTGTCACAAAAGGGTGCAGGGACATGGGGGAATATTTCCCAAATTTTTGGTGGTTCCATTAAAGGTACTATATCACAAATTGGTAAGAAGTTGAAAAACTATTTTAGCTGCATTCAATCTACAACCATGAATCACACCCTACAGTGAAGAATCTCTGATCTGAGTTCATTTCAATTTCAATCTGAGTTTCATTTCAGAACATATCTGAATTTCCTTTTAAGCCTGGAAATAAATTTAAACTCCAATCACTGTGCCCCCTACACTTAAAACACAAATCACTTAATTAACCCCTACACTTAAACTCCAAATCCCTGTGCCCCCCCCCCTATTGTGATCATCTGTGAAAACTTTGTTACTTTCCTCTCGTGTAAACAGGGAGACAGGTGAAGAGTATGCTTTGAAAATTATCAACAAAGCCAAGTGTAAAGGCAAGGTAAGTATAGCCATTTTCCTTTAATTGGTTCTCTTAATTGGTAACAAACTGAGTTAAAATAAGAATATTATTCAAGACAATTGCAAAGAAAAATGCAACTTATTCAGTCCCAATATTGTTTTTTCCATTTTGAAATAAATTTTACCATTTTTAGTTTTGTGTTATGTGTAGTACTTTTGTTAGACATCACCTATATGAAAGACATAAACCTGAAGGTTACTGTAAATATGATGATGATGTTCTAAAAGGAGTCTATTTTTTAGTAAACTTATCATAATTTAAATAAATCAATATAAAAATCATAATAATAACAAAATATTAAAGCAGCCCCTAGCATGGAAGCATTATATTTAGCCTGGACAGTTACCTGTTCTAGGCTATAATTAAACTGGTAATAATTATAATATGTATCATAAGTGTAGGCTAATTGACACAACCTACTTCTATGCTTGGTTGCTACTTAATTTGGGCTGGGGTGGGTACATAAGCATAGTAAAGATAATCTCTGGAACAAATTAATAAAATACCCAACAATGTAATATGTCTAGAAAATCAAACTCTGTAGGCCTGAAGATGAAGATGTTTCTTTTTGTTGACAGGAACAAATGATTGAGAACGAGGTGAGTATTCTCCGGGGAATGAACCATATCAACATCATCTTACTGGTGGAGGAGTTTGATGGACCCACAGAACTCTACCTCGTTATGGAACTTGTTAAGGTTAGTAGAAGCAGCAGAATCACTCCTGAATCCAAATGCAGCTGCAGGATTGGTATGGCAATATTTACTTATGCTATGCAAACTTAATTTTTCCTTAGATCTCATATGCAAGAGGAAGTAGAAAATATACCAGTAAAAATCGGAAACTGGTGTAGGTATACGTAAGCACCAACAAATCTTTTGGCCCCCCCCCCCCAAAAAAAAAAAAAAAAATTGACCAAGAAAGTGTTGGCTATAGTGTTGGTTAATAATGAGTGCGTGTGGGCCCACAATTATTTTGACCATTTGGGCACAACCTTGCTGTGATAATGATATGTATATAAATATCATTATCATATACTCCTAAGCAAGGAACAATGATGCCCTTGTGCTCTTGTAGTAGATTCCAGCAAGTTGTAGATTCCAGTGTTGTATTAAGTGCAGCTTTACGATTTGCATTATGCAAAGCATTTATGACTACTAGCATTTAGACTTTGAAGAGGTTAGTGGCATGGGTTATAAAAAAATTGAATACACTTTGGGTAAAACTCATTTAATTTGCTCTCATAAATAAACAATTCTCGTCAACAACAATTTTCTGAGGTTAAATGAGGCATTTATTTTAGAGACATAATAAGACCAAAAATTGAGATGATTTTATAACCAATTTTCTTTATTTTCCAGGGAGGTGATCTCTTTGATGCCATATCCACCACCACCAAGTACACAGAGCGTGACGCCAGCTGTATGATCCATAACCTCTTCAGCGCCCTGCAGTATCTGCACAACATGAGCATCGTACACCGAGACATCAAGCCAGAAAACCTTCTTGTCTTCGAACATCCAGACGGGTCAAAGTCTCTCAAACTGGGGGACTTTGGTCTCGCCACGGAGGTCACTGGTCCGCTGTTCACAGTGTGTGGAACTCCCACCTATGTCGCACCAGAGATCATTCTAGAATCAGGGTAAGAGTCTGGGATACACCAAGCACATGGCATAATGAAACGGGGTCATGCAGTGCATAGCATAGCGTTGGGTCAAAGTCTCTCAAACTGGGGGACTTTGGTCTCGCCACAGAGGGCTCTGGTCCGCTGTTCACAGTGTGTGGAACTCCAGAGATCATTGTCGCACCAGAGATCATTCTAGAATCTGGGTAAGAGTCTGGGATACACCAAGCACATGGCATAATGAAACAGGGTCATGCAGTGCGTAGCGTTGGGTCAAAGTCTCTCAAACTGGGGGACTTTGGTCTTGCCACGGAGGTCACTGGTCGGCTGTTCACAGTGTGTGGAACTCCCACCTATGTCGCACCAGAGATCATTCTAGAATCAGGGTAAGATCACTGGGTAAGGAAGAGATGCCTCTTTTCTGATTTAAATTGAAAATCTTTTTTTTTTTTTATTGAGTCAAAGTTCTGTGAAAAGGCCTAACAGACACAAAAAACAAGGTTAAGTATGCTATGACAATTTTTTTTTTCTAAGGTAAATATAGTAGGTTTTCTTAGTCAATGTTCAACTAAATTACACAGCTTCAATTATATTTGAATAGCTTAGGAATTTTTTGTCAATAAACCCAACTGCTGGGTTGATGTCACACATACAAGGACTTTATATCCTGCATGCAGTAAATGTATTTCTTGTAATTGGTATTAGGTTGGCATAAAGGAAAGTTCAAAATTAATTTCTCAGTCTTTCGGTAGGACCAACAGTTGTAAAAATTTTAGTTAATCAATAGACAAATAAATGTACTGGAAATTCCTTTAATGGTCAGGAAGAACATACTCTAGTCTCCCAGATTAAGATCACCTTGACCTTCTCTTCTTAACCGTCTTGCCAATATTGACCCCTTCCCTATTAAATTTTGCCATCCAACCAATTTAATGACCAATTTTAAAAGTTTTTGGAGGTCATATTTTAAGCCAGTGTTGATTCATATTGCAAGCTAGGGGAGGTCATGGAGAGATGCCTATAGTAGGAAATATATAGATAGGTGCTTTCTCTTATATATATAAGCATCCCCTCTTGAAACCACATTTGAATTTTTTTAAATTTTTTGTGTCATTTTCTTAAGAAATGTGTTGGCATTGTTTCTGATATTTTCACAGATACGGTTTGAAGGTCGACATCTGGGCAGCTGGTGTCATCACGTATGTCCTGCTGTGTGGTTTTCCTCCATTTAGAAGGTTGGTTTACTTTAATAATGGTTACACTTGCCTCACACATCTGATTCCAAACAACCAATCAATTTGATCATTTTGTCTTGAAGAATCACATTCGTCCCACATTGTTATTGGAAGCAGTTTTAGCCAACTTTTGAAGGTGTAAAGTAACCACGTTGTTTCATGAGGAACTGCCCCTGTCCAGGAACCCCCAACATTCACGAACCACCAACCTCCAGGAACCCCCAGAATTAGCAAAATCGATATCTAATATTATGAAAAATAAGTGATTCTTCATTTATATGCTAATTAAGAATTGAAAAAACTTTGATATTGTTAATATTGCCTATATTTGACAGTTCTGGAAATGCAAAATCTCTATCATTAAGAGGGTTATATTAGCAAGGCAGACATAACTAGGCATTGCATCTGGTTAGATTCATGTGCCTGGTTTAAATGTATATTATGGTAAGGTACGTAATACAAAACTGTTGATTGCACTATCCTACAAAATGTGTTGACAAAATTAGTTAGTGTATATCAATATCCACCCTGTAACCAGCATATAACCAGAAAACAAAAAGGCTTAGTGGTTCCAATGCCATTGATGAAATTTGTAATATTAACCCTAGTTACAAATTTCATTGTGATATATGAAAATATTGACATTTAAAAAAAAAATTAAGCCTGGCATGTAACGCGACAATGTAGCACCCATCAGCTTTCATCAGCATACCAAGTATGAAGCAGATCGGACATACCTTTGCAAAAGTATTGACATTTTTAGGAATTTCACTTTAAGCCCTGCCCCTTCATTAATATTCACGACATGACCACCAAAAACAATAGGGATCATGTACTCATTATGGCCACCATATATACTAGGTATGATATCATTCCAATTTCACCTTCTTGAGATATCGTGTTAAAAGCTATTTTTAGTGATTTAGCATAAGCCCTGTGCGAAGATATTGACATTAAAATTTTACTTTAAGCCCGCCCCTTCATTAATATTCACGGCATGTCCCCCAATAACCAATGTAGCCAACTCAATATGGCCAACATATATACCAAGTATGATATAATTCCACCTTCTCCTTCTTGAGATATCTTGTTTACAAGCTCAAGTGTCTCACACACATACACACACAGGTTGGTTTTACATTAAGTCTGAGGTACTCCATTAAAATTTCCTTTGTCCTAACCCTAACCTTGACAATACCCTAACCATTGTTCGAACATCCGAGGACCTTTTGTTCCTATTGAATTCTTCTTCCGAGAACCTGTAATTCCTTTCTTCAAGTCCTCGGACCTGCTGCAAAACACGTCCACACATACACACACACACGAACTTGACTGCATAGGTTCCGATGCTGCCTTTGGCATCAGAACCAAAAATACTGTGTGCCCAAGTTCCCTGGCTAGAACCCTGATTAATATATGCTTAAATTCACAGTTGTCATATTTACACATGGAACACAAAACCACAATAGTGTTACTATTTAAATATCTATTATAATGGCTTTATAGCACAAACAGTAGCCAAGATGAAGTATTTGACCTATCTGTGTATGGCTGTAATTTCATTTAGTAAATATATTTAAAAGAATAGTGCAGTAAAATCCAATCTTTCTCATGAGAAAGAGGAAAACTACAGTCAGTGTTGAAAGTCCCATTGCAATATCATTTGTGGTGGTTGCTGAAATAGGAACATTTGAAATCAGTCCAAATTTTCAATTTCATTATTAGAATCTGGCAACATTTGTGCGTCACAGATGCACATGGCATCCGTCATAATTTTTTGTCTTTAATAATTTTTTTCTTGAAATACATCTATATATAATATTGTTGTACAATGCATTGAAGTATTCCACTAGATCAGTCCTCACCTATGACTGTTTTTTCTCATTACATATATTGTACTGTTACCCATATGATATATGAAACAAAACAACCACAATACTATTAATTTATCACCTAATTTTAATGCAGCACAAACAATAACCAAGATGAAGTATTTGACAAGATTGTCACCTGTGACTATACTTTCCTGTCACCCTACTGGGACCACATCTCTGACTCCGCCAAGGAACTCATCAGTAGTATGCTCACCATCGATGTTGACCAGCGGTACTCTGCTGATGATGTCCTAGCTCACCCCTGGATGGCTGTAAGTACATCAGATGGGCACCAAAAATAATAACATAGCTCTGTTGGAAGAAAATATGTCTTGCAGTACAGAGTTCAAATCTCTGATTGGTTTCATGCACACCATCGATGTTGACCTGTGGCACACTGCTGATGAGGTCTAAGCCACACCTCTGGGTGGCTTTAAGTATACCAGATGGGCAGGAATAAAATCAATTTTGAACCTTCCTTGCAATGTATAATGTTTTCTCTTAGTGTTTTATCATTCAATCAAAACTTTAGTCATGTAAAACATTATTCAAAATTTGAACTCAGAAACATGTTTTCTAGGTTTTGTTTGGAGACGAATTATATCGTTAATTTTCATGGGCATTTTGAAGAGAAAAAAATGAGGTATACAAAGGTTTACATAAATTCTGGATAGCAATTTTTCAGTAGAATAATTTGATTTGGTTTTCTGGTGATATTTAGTCCAAAATTAAGTCTGACATTTGCTACATCTAAATGTATTTAATCTATCCACATTTGATCATATCAGGATGAGGACGGTGTAGATGGAGATGCACCACTCGATGTCTCCGAACTCTCAACTAACTTTGATATCAAACCAAAACAGTCTGAAAACTCAGCTGGAATTGCTCTCATAGCTGTAAGTATTATAACTGAAATAGTAAACAGAGAGAGAGATCAGATGATTAGCATTCACAGGGGATTTAAAGTTGGGTCATGTTGCCAGTAAAGCTTTGTACATAATATGCTCATTCTAATAAATAATATGCTCATTCTAATCAATAATATGCTCATTCTAAAATCAATATACTAATAGATTTATAATCTGTTCGGGGATTTTCAAATGTGTTGATCTTTGCAGATGTTAATAGCTTCCACAGGAAAACCATTGGTTCCACAACTGGGCAAAGTGCATCATTTTAATATTCTAATTGAAAAGCATTGACACACATACCACTGTTATGTATATAATAATTCAAGGCTTCAATTAATGGCTGTCTACAGCACCTTTTTGCCAATTGGCAAAAAGGTGCTGTGAATTAAGCTCTGTGTATGGATGTCATCTTCAAAACTCTCTGTTGTGTGGTTTATCTTCAGGTGAACCTGTTTGTGAGTGGCAGGTGTGTTCACCAGTGGCTCTGCTCATCACAGTGTCAAGCTAGTGAGAGTGTTGTTAGGAATGCAATATCACTCAACACTAACATGTAGCATTGCTTTTTGTAGTTTTGAGCTTGTGCTAACCAGTAACATCATATATGGCTTTAAATCCTTAATAACATCATTCTTGTTTACACCAAAATTTTGTTATTGACAGTTAACATAAAATACTTTACAAATAACTTCATTTCTCAACCCAGTGTAGCTTTATTTCATGTGCTTGTGTTGATGGATAATATTTATATAGCCTACTCAAACTCACAAATCATTTCCTTCTCATTAATATTCACTTAGTTTTTCTACAATAACCACTCTAAAGACTAAATGAATCAAAGTTAGATATTCCCTTCCCCTTTGGTCCTTTCCATACAAATCTGTATATTTTGAGATTCCTGTAACATCTTATTAGCAAAGGAGGGGTTCTCAGGAGAGACACTTGAACCTCATCCAACCAATTTCAATTTAAAGCTATATATCTCACAGGAAATTAATGTCAACAAAACTCTCGGATCTGTTAGTTCATTTGCCAAGTTCTAAAACTGGTACACCCCAGGATATGTAGATTTATAGCCAGCTGAAATATTTGTTTTTAGCAGAGTTTGGTAATTGGTAATCAAGACGTAATGTTTGAATCAAATCCCACCGATCATAACCTATTCAACAGATATTGTACTCCACGATCTTTTTAAAGTGAATTTAAATATTGCCACCGCATTATTGTTCAATGCTAAAGTAGCGGTGTCTTCCCTTTCCCAGGTTGCTCAGATTTGACAGACAGATCTTAACAAGTACAGTATATAATTGTTGTGGGCCGTCCTAGGGCCAAGGTCTCATCTAACCATCTTCTCAGTGCATGCTTCATTTCCATATTATACTCTATAAAGCATGCTAGCCACAAGGATGATAAGCACAAATTCTAGTTTCTTCTTGAAGCCATAATATAAGGCCAAAAATGTCCAATGAAGATTGTCCATGTGTTGTACATAAAATGATTAATATTTCCTTTGCAGTGATCAACAATTCATGTTTATTCTCTACCTACTTGTTTACCTTACACGATCAAGACAATTCAGATGTGATTTTTGGTTCCTTGCTTTAGCAAAAGGAACCTATGCGTTCAACTTGGCGTGTGTGTGTCTGTATGTATGTATGTGT
>JAODFY010277068.1:0-11932 GCA_027580055.1 Paracaudina chilensis | reverse complement strand
TTTTTATTTCTATACAAAATTATGTAAATAAAAATCACATGTCATTATAACAGCATTCAAGTTTCACAATCAGCAAAAAATAAATGCAACACATCTTTTTATATAAACTGTGGCTCAAGCTGAATGAAAGAATTGAAAATATTACTTTTTCTGTAGCAAATAAGAAATGATGGAGGTAATTATACCTTCCATTCACTTCAACATTTTTGGAAGGAGGGTGAAGCGGCTGGGTGCGGGTGCAGTTAGAGACCATTACAATCATTTTTATTATAGTTATAATGCATGGTCATGAGACATTTCAAATTCAATAAAATTCAAATTCCTTTTATTTTTGGGTGGTGGATGGGGAGAGGGAAAGGTTAGTATGAAATTAGGTTCCTGGGCCTAGCTAGGCCATAACATGAATTATTTTCTTTTTATATGCAAAATTATGTAAATAAAAATAGCATTGTAGTTGCACAATCAGCAGTAAATGAATGCAATGTTTAAGTGTGGATCAAGCTGATTAGAAAGTCTTTCAATATTTCTCTTTCTCTAGCAGATAAGAAATTAAGGAGGCGATTTTACCTTCCATTCAATTCAACATTTGAAAATTTCACCATAGCTACTGCTGATGTAAATTTTCCCCTGCACAAAAATAATGTGTATTATGTATTTATTATGTAGGAGATAGATAAGAAGTAAGAACTTGTTTACAAGTGTTTGATGACTGCTGACCTCAGATGACCACTGACCTAGCTGTACCAAATACACACATACCATTGTGGGTAGGGGGGTAGATTTGGTTGTCTCTAGGTGGATAGATTTAATTGTCTCAAATCTGGTAGACTACTGGACATTCCATTAGATTGGGAAGCCTGCAATATTATGGGATATATTTGAAGACCATGCAGTATATAGGTTACCATTATTAAGTGAGCAAAAATACAAAAAAGGAATATATATGCAAGAAGGAGCCAATCATTTAAATGCATTGTTACAATTTGGATTAATAATTTGAAGTGCAAAAGATTGTGCACAAATGTAAGAATCCAATCTGATTCTCATTGGAGAAACTAAGAACCAAGATTTGATTACTCACACATGCCTTCTACCAAAAAGTTACTTCACTTCTTTGTTCATAGTCAAAACATTATTAGATGTCAATCAGGGGAGTAAACATGTAAATGTACTCCCTCGTTTCCATAGCAACACTGATGATTTGATCAGTTTGATCAGAGATTTCTCTCTATCCAGCCTACACTCTAGAATCTTATGTGACAGGAAGGTTGGGTTTGGTTTTAATGAGCTTATACGATTCATCCAATGGAGATGGTTCATGCTGCAATCTTGTCTGTGTGGTGTTAAATCAGTCATGGCATTGTCACAGCACACACACACATATGTTTAAAGACACCTACTGTGCAATCTTGTCTGTGTGGTGTTAAAGCAGTCATGGCATTGTCACAGTGCACACACAAATATGTTTAATGACACCTACTGGTCTTACTTCATATCTTCTTTTTCAGTTGGTTTATTCTCTAAATTTCCTCAGAAGAGGTACAAGAGACTTATGTTAATTATGTTTAAGCACAAACAAAGGGAAAAAATGAATGAATGAAAAATGGGCTCCTATCATACATAGTCTTTCATGGAGAATTTAGTATTTTTCCACATAAAAACACTTAATTTAAATCACATTTTCCTATTGTGTGTTTGAAAAAGCTACTCCATTTAAGAAGTATTTGGGTTTCTTTTCTCTGTAAAAGAAAAGCTGATTGTGCAATAACTATGATGACACATTCTTGGGTTGGACATTAAAATGCCTTTTTGCTTTTTATGTTTTCAAGTAATTTTTGGCAGCTGTAATTCCTCATAATAATCACTTGGCACATTATTATGAGAATGAAACAATTATGACATATATAAAGAACCAGCGAATGGAAATGACACCTCTATATGATAGGTTTTTATTATGGTGTTAGGCTACATGTGTGGACACACACATAAGGGGTAGTAGGGGAGGAGCAGAAAGATGAAGAGGAGTACAGAAGGGGCAGAGGACGATGGTAGAGTGGGGGGAGTGGGGGGGAGTAGGGGGAAGAAGAGGAGGTGGAGTTGCCGGAGGAAGAAGAAGAGAATGAGGGCATGATGGTTTATTGTCACAAATTCTCAGATGTTGGGGGTGAATACGCCATTAAGGTTGGAGTTTCAACTGAAAACGATCTGTGCCATAGATACTAGGTGAGAAGAATGTAGGCATACATGTATACATGTATGCAAGAATATTAGATGAAAGAAAAGAATAAAAGAATAACATATTATAATGACAGTTTGCCTTGGTGCACCCGAAGTCTGTATGGATAAGGGTTTATGGATTTCTGGATGATCCTGAATGAATGAACTAATATACATGTATTGAAAATTCATATCAACCAAAGTTTTTGACAAGCCTAGGCCTGAATTACAAGATCTCCCAACCTCCCAGCTACTAAATGACTGCTCTCATCACTAGGCTAAGCAGACAAATAATTAGATTTGGAGAGAATTTCTTCATATTCCTGCATACAACATGGATATCTCGTGAAGATGAAATCTTCAAAGTTAATCATAGATTCTGTCATGCCATATGATCCCTGAACAAGATAAAAATGAACACGAACAAAACAGACTGCAATTGTGATATTTTTAGAGCTTGCGTGCATATGATTTGCATACAGAATGTTACTGAACTACTGTATTCAGTGCTACCTAAAATGATCTTGGATGTGTCAGAATGAAAACTGTGAGTGGATTGGGTATACATGTAAGATGCACAAAAAATATATTTATCCAACATGTGAACTATATATATATTAAGCAAGCCAACCAAAGCTGGGTGTAGAATCAAGGGCTGGGTGTAGAATCAAGGGCTGGGTGAAGAATCATGGGCTGGGTGAAGATTCATGGGCTGGGTGAAGATTCATGGGCTGGGTGTAGAATGAAGGGCTGGGTGTACAATGAGGGGCTGGGTGTATAATGAAGGGCTTGGTGCAGAATAAACAACTGTGTAGTAGAACGAAGAACTGGGTGTACAATGACAGAATGTGTGCAGTAGAATGAAGGGCTGGGTGTAGAATGAAGGGCTGGGTGTAGAATGAAGGGCTTGGTGTAGAATGAAGGGCTTGGTGTAGAATGAAGGGCTGGGTTTAATAATGAAGGACTGGGTGTAGAATGTAGGGCTGGGTGTATAATGAAGGACTGGGTGTAGAATGAAGGGCTGGGTGCAGAATGAAAGGGCTGGGTATAGAATGAAGGACTGGGTGTAGATTCTAAGTATTGATCCAAATACTGCTTATGAACATTTTAACTGAAAATTCACCAGCAACTATGTCATCAAATGTCTCCTTATTTGTGGCAGCTATTGAGACATCTTTATCATGATGGAAGAGAAACAACAGAAATGAACACACCCTGACTGTATGGCTGCAGTGACCTTACAATTTATATTGCAGAATGTTATACAATATCATGCCTACAGTGAAGTTATATGGCAGAATCATGCTACAACTAATTTTCATTTTTGATGAATCAGGTTTGTTCTTTACTCTCACGTATGAATTATATGTTAGCGTTATGATTTATAATATCCCGATGAATCTCGCAATAACCAATCCGAATGTGCACCTACTGGTTGAATGATGACAACACTGCATCATGATATTTATGTCATAAAGTCTTGTTGTATTTTCAGTTTGCAAAAGGCAGCATGACATTTGTAGTGCTACTGTACTGGCTATGTTGGATAGGTGACTAAAGTGTGATTGGGCTTGGAATTAAAATATATATATTTTTTATCCATATGACAAATGGAAATTTTAATATGCACAGAGCAATCCAGTGTTAGAAATTCAGGCGTATCTGAGACATCCAGAATTACAGACAGCCAACCAAAACTGGGCCAAATTCAGGCTAGAATACATTCCCTTTTTAAGCTATTAAATTTTATCTGTTGTTGTATTTTATGTTTCTGAGAGCACTTCATCCCGATTGAATATAATGTGAATGTTATGCAAACAACCTATGCAGGTCAAGTCAGTGGAAATTTTTTAAATAAATAGCCAAAAATATCATTATTTTCAGGGTAACCAAAATGACCGGAGGACCATCATAATTTGACATGCTTCAATGTCCTGCAGACAAACATTGAAAATACATAAATTCTTACCCTGAAGGGGGACGGCAGTGAAACCTGTGGGAGGAAGGGGTGCACTGACATGAGAGGGTACCAATTCAAATTCAACAGTAATGGAAAAAATTCTCTCTTTTAAATTGTAAATTATAGTTGATGAGATTTTTGTTATATGCAATATTCTGGTTTATGGCTAGCTGAACTCTATAGGGTGTAAATTTCAAATTTATATAGTTATACACTAAATTGTAATGAGATTTTCATTATATGCTATATTCTGGTAAAATACGGCTAGCTGAACTTTAGAGTGTAAATTGCAAATTATATTTATGCATTAAATTGTAATTATATTTTCATTATATGCAATATTCTGGGTTACGGCTAGCTGAACTCTAGGGTGTAAATTACAAATTAAGCATAAGAGTGTAAGTGGATCAAAGTTATAATTACCTCCATCTAACCTGAGAGTTTTTGGGAGAAAAATCTTTAAAAAAAATCTTATATTAAACAATAATATTTTATACCTATAACCAAAATTGATTCTCAATGACCGTCATGCAGTGTTAGAAATTAATATGGGGGGGGGGATCTTGTGGTCCGAGAAACCCAGGTCAAAATAGCTGCACCTAATCATCCTCCAAATGACCAAACTGTAGATAGGATTAAGTCCAATTATTTTATGGTACGGTAGATGGTGTGTATTTTTTCATCACTTAAACCCATATTCTTCATTTTATCTTCCACTTTATTAAAGTATATGCTGTGAATCAAATTTTCATCACTTGAGTCTTTTGTGGAGCTGAAATTACAGTCTCAAAACTCTCATTAATAATTGATGATGAAAGAAACACTGTAGATGAAGAAAAGCAAACAAAATATGAGGTGATCAAGAGCAGACAAAAGTATTCAATATCTAATATTTTATTAACCGGAGCAAAAGGAAAATTCAGAACGGACAGAATACAAAGCCTTACAAGGAGTGATTATGCCGGCAGCTAGAGAGGGATCGGGATATTGATTGCAAGCTTTTTTTTATGAGATTAGGTCATTCAGAAAATCTTATTTCAAGATGATTGTAAAATTTTGTCAGCCTGACTTTGGATGAAGGTCACATATACCAAGGTGAAAAGTTTTTGTAATTGAATGAGCGAATACAGAGAGAGATATAGTTATTGCTTGTGAATATTTTGCATATTAATGAACTCATAATGAAACTTGATATGAATAATTACTTTCATGAGATTAGGTCATTATTCAAAGTCTTCTTGATGATTGTAAAATGTTGCCAGCCAGAATTTACAGTGTAGATGGTCGTATCCCAAAAGTGAAAAGTTGTTGTAATGGTGCTGCCCGTTATTCTTGAAAATCAACAGAGGGTGCTCTAGCTCATATAGGTCCTGAACATACCTGTGCATCACTGATGAGTCATCAGTGAATACCCTATTGTGAAATAATTTGTGTACTGAATGAACTTCAGTGCACTCATTATACTAGTAGCTAGTATAATATATAGCCTATAATCCCTGCCAAAAGTAAATGAAACCAACCCTCCCCCCGGTTCAATGTTGGTCTATGAACCAACCAACATTGAACCGGGGGAACTACAAAGTCTGCTCAGTGTGGCGGGAATTCACGCTTGTTTCATTAATTTTAGCGGGGATTGTAGGCTACTTAGAATGTTACAATGTTGTTAGTGTTAGGCTAGTTATTCAATTTTGTTACTGCATGGGGCCTAAATTACAGCACCCTTTGTTGATGTTAGGTCGGGCAGACAGCCCCATTGATTGAATGGATAAAGATCAGGTTATTGCTTGTGAATATTCAGCATATATATTTAATAAACTCATATTGAAACTTGATATGAATAATTATTGTTATGAGATTAGGTCATTTATTATTCAAAGTCTTCTTTTGAGATGATTGTAAAATATTGCCAGTCAGAATGAACCCAGCAGATCTTAAATCAATTGATATTGATATATTTGGGGGGGGGGGGATTCAGCAAATATTCTACTACCAATGCCCACCAGTTATATCATACACACATCACCTGAATACAGTATAAACATTTACACCCAATTTACTTTTTAATTTACTCTTTATATAGTTTTTCCATTCCCAATAATTAAATATTTAGCTACAATCCGCCCACCCCAATATTTTAATCCAGTGTGAACATTTCCTTTTAGTCAATGCTGCATGATCCACATTTACACAGTACATGATCAACACTTACACAGTGATTTTTATTCAATTCTGAATGATCCACACTTACCCAGTGCTTTTTACTCAATGCTAAATGATCCACACATACACATTGCTTGATCCACATATTACACATTGCTTGATCCACATATTACACATTGCTTGATCCACATATTACACATTGCTTTTTCCTCAATGCTACATGATTCACACGTACACATTCCTGGATCCACACTTACACGTTGTTTTTTTTGTCAATGCTACATGATCCACACTTACACAATACTTGATCAACACTTGCACAGTGATTTTTATTCAATACTCTATGATTCACACTTACACAGTGCATTATCCACACATACACAGAGCATTATCCACAATTATACAGGGTAATTTTCATTCAATGATTCATGATCCTGTGATCTCTCTTCAAATGTAAACACATCCAATATCACACCTACATGTCTGACATTGATAATTAAATGCTGATCTGCCATGTTCCCCCAAAGAGGAACAAGACAAATGATGACTGTCAAAATCAAGCTATGAAAATACACATGCCTCATGACACATACTGTATGATATGAAGGGTGGAACAATATTTAAACTAACAAGTCTACACACAATGTGAAGTAGTCTATAGGAACCATCCAGGTTGTCACCTGTCAAAGTGTCTTCAATAACCTGTTCCACAAATCAATCAATGTTTGTTTATATGATAGCTAATACATCTATATATTTCAGTGATTCAAAACAGATGTTTACTATCATGTTACACGATGTGAAACTGTGTGGCTGCTGATTGCACATTTATATATATATTTAGTACATCAAATGTGCCTCGATCTTCAAATTTATTTTGCTGGATGAGTCATCATCATGCGGCAGTTTCTTCCAACTACCAATACATCTTCTCAAGAGGTAAATAATGGAAAAGGTAAATACATGTTTGCTCTGATATTTTGCATTGCCAATGTCGTTTTCTTGGGGACTCAACTATATGAGTTGTTAACCATGTCTTTTACTTATTTACAGTTGGATAAGGCTAAAAAAAAATCATATTAAGCATCACTGCCCACTCCATTTTTGGAAAACATGACTTTCATATTTTATGAGATGTTCTGATGAAATTAAAGGCTATAAAGATGAGTTTCACCCCAATTTTCCAAAAAAAGTTGTGATCGGTCAAAGCCCACCGATACATAACAGCAAAAGAAGTGACCAGTCTAGCATATTTCTAGCAGATTTGGGCAAGAGTTACTTACTTATGATTGCACCTGCATGTTGAGAACATGAAATTGAAAGACATCACTATACACACTCTTGCCAAATTTGAATGAGATATTTAGACATTTTACTAGTGAAATGACCACACAGTTTGAGACATTTACGACTGTAAAATGTGTTAAGTCAAGACGTTAATTTGCTGCTGCATTGTCGACCATTCCACAATGCAAAGGGAGAGGTGTTCCTCCACTGACATTTTCATCTATATTAAATGAACATGAACAAGATGACATGTGGCAGTTTATAAGCTGCTGTACAGTTCATCAAATGCCACCACAGCACATATGTCAGTGATGGTACCTGTAAATAAATTAGATCTTGAGGTTTTTACAACAAACATCATAAATTACCTGTAAAGGGTGTTATCAGAGTTTGAGCTGTAAAATATCAGTTTTTCCCCGTAGTGTGATGTTTTAATCATGCATTCTAAAGTTTGTCACATAAACAACTATACTCATTGTGTCAATTGTAAAACTCACATTACTCACACAAGCTCAGGGACACATTTTATGGGTTTTTGTTCCGCATCAAATTATTTACGTAAACCTGCATATTACACTAAATGCAGTCGCAGCACTACTGGGGGCAGGCGGAGGTACAATAGAGTGAGGAATGTAACACTTTCAATCAATCAAAAAAATAATTTGTATAGTCCTGGAATCCATAGAATATGTTCAAAGGCACTTGACAATGGAAACAAATTTAAACACTATATAAAGATCTTGATAAAAACATCAAAATGGAAAGGGAGACATTTATCATAATTTAACATAAGTTGGCATTTTCTTCCAGCTGTTTTCAGCTTTGAAGTTATAACAAACAAAAAGACATTGAACAATGATAACATTCAATTATTATTTGAGGAAATATGTTATGCCTTTAAGATTAAAATATAAGTTATTATGTATGTTGTCACAGTGATGACCATCTCAACATGAACGTGGAAATGGACCTCTTTTTGGCCCATTTCAACTCAACTGACAACAGTTTGAGAAGATAGCTACCTAACATTTTTTTTACAATTGTTGCCAACTTTATGATCTACACAAATACACATTTGACTCGGACAAAAACACAGATGTTGTGACATTTAACACCAAAGAGATGTTTGCTGATACTGTACAGTGACATCTTCAAAATGAAAAGCAAATGCACAATGACGATAGTACATGCATGTAAATTATGATTTTGAGGAAAAATGTGTTAATGTCTAGGTTTAATATTTGCTGTTAAGTGGTGACAATTTCATATAGGTGGCACATATTAAAGTCATGATGTTTGAGCAGTAAACGGCTAGCTCACATTTTTAAATTTTCATAGTTTCAAATGTGTTCAACTGAGCCAATTGAAAATGTACTTTTAACCCCACCTTTAATACTGAAAGGGGTGATGAGCTCTCCTCTACTGACATTTTCAACAGTACAGTATTACTGCTATCATTTTGGTTTTGAGTCATTCACCTATTATCTTTTATTTGTAGCTGATAATTTTAGGGTCATAACATTACACACATAATCAGTGACAATGATATTTGTACATTCCATTTTGAGACAGGTCTTTTACAATAAAATGTAGAAGTTGTTTGCTATTTCAACCTCATGGCCATCTCATAATGGGTCTTCCTTAAACAACCTTTTTAAACTGAAATGATACCAAATTATTTTTGAGTAAATGTGTGTTCATCACCTAGCTGATAATCATAGGATCATCACATTACACGCTGTCAGTGATATGTTTAGACATTCAATATTTAGACAGATTTTCTGACTTTACAAAAACCATAAGATCGATGTTTACTGCTTCATCGTAATGGCCATCTCAAAAGTGGATTCTGAGCTCTCTTCTATTGACATATTCTACAGTATTGATATCAAATGATTTCTTAGTAGTCATCACCTAGCAGATAGTTTTAGCTGATAATGTCAGGGTCATCACGTTACTCACTGGTCAGTGTTATACATTTAATATTAAGACAAATGTTCTGACCTTATAATAAAGCTGTTTGCTAGTTCATCCTTCAATTCTTCACTGCTTTGTAATACTTCAAAATACATTTTTCCCTTCCAGGCAAACGTGCCTCCCAAGACGTTGACAACATGGCCAAGCTGGGATTGCGTGACCACACATACGACGAGTATTCTAAAGCTACGGCTATGGATTTGCTCAGGATGGAAGTGGAAATGAGTTCCTCCTCACCGAACAAAACAATATCACTGCTACGCACATCATCTTCTCCTGAAACAAAGTCCACCACGTTCCTAAAAAAGAAGACCAGACGTGCGTTGGTAGTCCTTTCCATAACCTTGTCCATCTTCGTCTTTCTGTCATGGTATTACATTACCCAGCATGGGCGCATGAGCATTAGACGGGCTGGGCACATCCACTTTGATCCGGTCGGCAAGAAGTTATACCTCACAAATCAAGAGGATAAATACGTGTTCCAAGCACAGCTGGGAATGTTCCTGCCGAATGACATATACCCGGATGAGTGCGAGAGGAATATTATCGGAAACACAATTTGCATCAGCTGGTTAAAGGGCAGCCAAGATACGGAGCTAATCTCGGAGATGGAAATAACATCGATAAAGAACGGGGCCCTCATAACTGTAGTTGTTAAATGGTACTCTCAAAAGTTAGATTCACCTTTACAAGACTGTATATTAATGGGAGACAGCCACTGGTATGGTGGAGGAATGTCATCATCCCTCCTTTGGCCGATCAATGAGATGGAGATACCGATGCAACCACTTGTATCACAGGCTGACCTCCACAGTAAAGATTCTTTTGGCAGTGTTCTTGAGCGATACTGGCTCTCTTCAGCCGGTTTCAGTGTTAAGGTCCACGAAGATGCACCTTTGCATATCAGTTCAAATGAAAACAACTCCCAAAAAATTTGTCTTAAAAGTGAGATCCTGGATTCTCCCTACCAAAATCCACTCCATGTATATCCAAACCTCTCCTACACTGTTTTCATTTCCACTCATATAACGAATGTACATCGGAATGCCTCAAAGGCGATATTTGGCCCCCCGACAGATACACCAAATAGGATGTCTTTCTCTATGCCAATCTGGCACACCCTGTCTCTGCCAAATATTACTACCGAAAACTTCAGGGACTTTGCAAAGTTACTTCAAAAGAACGGCTTCCAAAAGGGTGACATTGACGTTGATGTGCCAACCACTCATCTGGGAAATATGTTAGACTTTAGGGAGGTCAATTTCAGCCTTGGTTATGATTTTACCTGGACAGTGCATATCAGTCCATATTTTAATGTCGAATCCAAAATGTTCTCTGTGCTTGCTTCCAAGGAATTTTTCATAAAGGACACCAGCTTCGGGGGAGTTCCCGTTCTCATAAGATGGAAGGGTTCATACACAGGAATACTAGATCCGACTCTTGATAATGCCGTCGACTGGTTTATCCAAGAATTACAAACCCTTAGAAGAGTAAACTCTTTCAATTCTTTTGTATTCAACGGTGGCTATGGTTCAAATATGCCTTCTTACTTTGAAGCAGATGCCCCATTCAACGACCCCAACTTGTTCTGCAAATTTTACACCAAAGTGGCTGGTAGGCTAGGGACCTCGGGGCGGAGGAGGTGCGGGCATCAGTCTCAGGACAGTCCCCTTTTTATCCAAATGGATCACTGGACCCCTCTGTGGCATCATGAAAATGGACTGAGGGGTATCATCCCAGCCATCCTCCAACATGGCATACTTGGGTACCCGTTTGTGATACCACCCGCGGTTTGTGGGACCATCGAATCGGGATCAGATACACTCTACCCAAAACTAGACAGAGAGTTATATATTCGATGGATGCAGGTAATGAAATATCTACCCGTAATGTCATTCTGTGTGATGCCATGGCACTTTGGTAAAGATGTAACCAACTACACTAGACGACTGGTATCAGAACACGAGAAAGAGGTGGCACCACTGATGGAGAAATGGGCTCTGCACAGTCTTCAAAACAGTAAGTTCATCCCCCTTTTTTCACTTACTAATTTATTCACTAGGATTTAATGTCCTTTTGTATTTGTTTGTATATTGATATATTAAAATTAGTGGTCAAACGAATAATCGGTATCGGAATCGGCCCGATTATTGCATAATCTGTATCGGAATCGGTAAAAAAACTTCAGTACCAGTTATTTCCTACCGATTATTTAACCACATTTGGAATATATATATGGCGAAACCCCAGTTCACACACTTAACGATAGACCAACTATTACAATAAAAATATTACAAAGCCTAATAATATCGTTCGCGAAATTAGGTATAT
>JAODFY010276957.1:0-14466 GCA_027580055.1 Paracaudina chilensis | reverse complement strand
TACAAGTAGGCAGATATTTTCACATCTTTTTGAATAAAGTTAATAAGCTGTAATATTGTTCTACTGTGTTTGTTGGGCAGGGTAAAAATTGTCCTTAAAAAATAGCATTGCTTTCAATATGCGGCCTCGGCCTTGTGGGTGATGCCTCGGCCTCGGAGGGTCATGCCTCAGCCTCGGACTTGGCCTCAGATGTAGCAGCCTCGACTACAACACTGTCAATTACTACATGTGGGGAAGCAACATGCTAAGTATGACATTGGAATATGTTATCATGATTACAATGTTTTTAGTTTTTTAACCTCTGCTGACCTCACATGGCCTTGGAACAGCACAAAAAATAGAGATCAGGGATGCTACACACCAAGTATGACATTTGTAGACATTGACTTTCTCCAGAAAACTTGAATACGAGCATGTGTCACAGACACACACACACATAGCAGCATGATTGCATAGATTCCTTTTGACAATGAATCAAATATTAGTGCTGACTAATGTATTATAAAATATTCAACATACCTTGAATACTGACTTGACATAACAAAATCAACTCCATGCCAACACAAGTCCCTTTTACCATACTGTACCATGGTGTCATGGGAATATATACCTGTATATATGTGAATGGGGGTCTGGGGCCCTCCCCCAGAACCTTTTAGAAAATTAGACCGCTGCAAATGTAATATCCTGTCTATTTCCAACATTTGCACACTGCCGAATCAACTGTGCCAAAGTTTGATACTGGGGGACCCAAAATACAATGTTTTGAAAAACATTGGGAAGAGAAAAGTGGTGGGAACAGAGTATTATGTCCCCACCACTGTTAATCTGATGATCACTACTAATGATACATGAATCAGAGTCATAAACAGCACTCAGGAATCTAAGTGCTTTCACAATTTTGTTAAGATCCAGTCCCTAATGTGCATGGTAAAACACCCAAATTACGTCAAGATTCTATCCCAAAATGCTTTATTTTTTTAAATCATTTTCAAATTCTTATCAGATTTTGGTGGTCCTTTTATCATTTTGGTCACTCTGCTATTGGTTTCTAAAAGGGGTCTACTGATTAAGGTATCAACTCAATTGGACATTTTTCCTTTTAATCAGGATTGAACGCTGTATTTTATTTTAACAAAAAATGAAGACAAATACCAGTATACCTAAACAGGGAGGACATTCTAGCCTAAATTTGCTTGTCCACATGGCAACAGGGTACAACTCTTTGTGAACAATTGTGGTTGCCTGTCTATGTGTTTAAGTGGTTGAAGTTTTCAGTGGTCCATGTGTATTTTTCTGTGATTTATTATCAGTGTGTTGTATTTATGCAAATATGTGATTTGTCAGTTGCATCATTGGCATTTAAAACTGAATTAAATTCTTATTGTAGGCCCTAATGTAAGGTCAGTGTTACAGAAACGTATTAAATCAAGGGACAGAAGCTAAATTCCTTCTTAAATCGGCCAGCTGTAATGACAGCATGGAGTAAAAACTTAGCTCGCTGAAAAAGCATCCATCATTAGCATGATTTGGTGATGTACTATCAAAAGAGTTTGAAATAATAAATTTTAATTTGCCCAAAGAATTTTTTTTATGATTTACATCACTATGTTATTATCTTTTTAATTTATCTTTGTGAATGATTGTATTGGTCCTCTGCCTGTCATCCTAGACTACCAACTATTATTATTACTGAAGACAATATTGGAAAAAAAACTTTCTTCAAAAAATTGTTTTGGAGGTAATCAGACTTGAACCACCAAAATATAAAACATGGTTATTCTTGCTCAAAAATGGTCTCTGTTTACTAGAGTGTTTAACAAAGTACATAAGTGACATTTCCGGCAATCTGGGAGGCATTTTTAGGAAAATTGTTCACAGTACACTCAACGCCAACCGATGGTGATGTTGCCCCACTCCAAAAACATTCCTGTGTATGGCCTTGAAGTCACATAGTCGTATACCAGAAGACCCAATCAGACACACAGTCAATTCCTCTCATATACTTTTCGTGGTAAGAGTTGGAAGGACTACCTTGTTTTGATGATGCAGTACAACATAATTTTTGTAAATGGTTGTCCTTGGGACAACAATCTCAACATCCTCCACAGACTAGAGTACATGTATATCAGCATTTAGATTTAGCATTTTACCTGTATGGATTTTGCCAGTCTTACAAAACTCACACATTCTTCAGTTCATGTTCTAATTTCAAACTCTTATTATTGGTTACACTTGACTGAGGAGTAAAAATAACTGGGACAAATCTAGGATGGGATTCTTGGTTGTAGATTTTAGAGTTAGCTGAAGAGCTGGGTTTAAAAGTTGGGGTTGCAAGTAGCAAAACTTACCAAAAAGTCAGATTTTCAATTGGCTCAATTGAACACTTATGAAAGTATGAATCAACCCATCCCTCCCTGTTGTAGTAACTTCAAATGCAACTGTTAACACCTCAAGGAGAAAGTTTAATAACATGTTCATTAAATTAGGAATCTGCAAGTTTTCGGTGTCACCGGAAACTCATATGAATTCGCTCGCTACTTGTAACCCCACCGTTAAGCTGCTTACTAATTGGTCATATATTTAGTACCTTTTAAAAATGCCTGCAAAACCTTAAAAGTTTAATTTGATCAACAGTTAGCTCTCATGGAGCCTACATGCCCTACATTACCAATCTTTCAAATGTTTTGCAAGTTTAATTGCAAAGATAACACTGAAAGTACTCACAAATATTATCCCTACTATAAGGGCAACAGTTTTTGGGTAACTCCAAGTTGTCTGTTGGTCGGGCTTTGGAAATGGCAATGGATGAATACTTTTCCCATTGAGAAAAGATGCAACTTCTTCTAGACTGTCTTTGTGTGTTTGGGTCTTCTTCACAATTCTTTCTAAATCCTTGTCCATGTTTCGTAAAAACTTCTTACCCTCCTCGGCCTCTTCTATAGAGCCACCTATACTTAGCGTCCTGTAAATTACATCGCTGTCGTCGGATTCCCCACTGTAGTGAATTGATTTAAATGACTCGGTGGGTGATGTCACTGTACTTTCGGTTGGTGTCCTATGTAGCCTTCTCCTCTCCTCGTCTGATTCTGTTAACAGTCCATATTTCTTCACTGGGATTTTTATTGTTCTCAATGCGTAAAAATCCTGGTTGCTGGAAATATTATTTGATTGTTTCAGCTCATGCATCTGCAGGGAAAATTGTAGTGAATTTATAATTTCCAGTAAATGAGCAATAACCAGAGATGAGAATTGAGTCCAAATGATCGCTGTCATGAGTGGAGGTGGCATTTGTTCCCTTTTGATAATAAATACAATATACTGTAGACAACAATAAAGATTACTTGCTAATTCATGCAAAATTTGGTTGCATAAAGTACACTTCAGAATAAATTTAAAAAATGCCTAATATGACCAACAAATACTTTTTGTTTGTTCTTCATCAAAAAAAATAAGACCCTATGATGTCTATAATGCTGCCAGATTAGATTTTCCATACATGTATACTGCCCAACTGCCCGACTATAAAGTAATGCAAATTTGTATGTGTGATGTGTGTGTGTGTTATTAATGACATTTATTGCCTTTTATGCATTGGTAACTGCATACCAGTATTGATGATTTTATGCAATATTGAGCATTCAAAAGGAATGGATATTCATTAACATTGTCTAATTGGGTCTTCCTGTATACTGTACGATGTCCTCCAAACATCTGTCATTTGTCACAGTACATTGTGATTTCAAAGGTTCATGGAGGATACTATGTCTACTGTACTTCCCACCGAGGGTTAATGACATTTTTTTTTTGTAAAAATGTTTTCTGTGTTAAACAATTTGTTTAAAAACCATGACTTTTCCACATTTTGATGCTTTTTTTGTTTCTGAAAAAAGTAAACTAGTTAGTAATAAATAAATTTATTTCAAATGTGATAGATTTATTATTTTTTGGCAACCCTGTCAAGGCTGTTGTCTCAACTCGGAACATGTGAAAAGTCAAATCAGTGTTGTTGCTAAAGAAAAAAGTGGCGACCAAATGAAACCAAGAGCCGGCTAATTACATGGGTGGATGGTGAGCAATGAGCATAGGAAGTCCCACTCTGGAAGTGAGCAGTCAATGCCCACATTAGGGCTTCTGGATTTTAGCTGATTTGCAAGGCTTTAGAGGGCTCTCTCCTGCCCATAATTTTGCACCTGAAAAGGCTTTTAAAAGACAAAGACATGTTAATCAGTATTCAGTTGATTAACTGCAAATTTTACATATTTACTGACTTTTGTACTTGGTTTGTAGGATGCTTGAATGCTGATCAGAAGGGTGCTTATTTACTTTGAGTGCTGGGTAGTTAGTGCTAGTGCCGGTTATTGCCTACAGCAATAGCTACAACACTCAAATATTTATTTCATTTTCCGTAAGTGTTGACTGATTTCCATATAAATCCCAAGATTGTAATTTCTGTGATCAACTCCTGATTTCTGTGATATTTTCCTGTTTTCTCTATCATGGAAAAGTGATGCCAATCCAGAAGGGCAACCAGTACATACTGTACTACATGCAAGTATGTTTTGGTAGTCTGAGATGATCAGAAGACTGTTAAATCCTTCACTGCTGGGTAGAGTAGTATATCATGTATTAATTTAAACTACAGTCATGTACATGTAATGAGCAGTAGAATAAAGTTTATATTAATGTTCAGCATATATGTTTCACTAGTGTACAAGTACATGCTTTAAAATCACAAATTTATTCTACTGTACATTTTTTTAAATTATTTCTTTGAAAACTGCCCAGAAAAATCTTTTAAATCAAATATACTTACTGGGCAACCATACAGCAAGGCAAATTTTTCAAGGGTGTCTCCATCTTTAATTTCTCTCTCCAGGAATACTATCTCTTGAGGCTCTTGTCTGGAATGAATGTTGTTAGGTTTATTCACTTTCCCCCTTGGTCTGAGCTCAAAGTTATCTGCAGTATTGAATTCCAGACTGGCAACTTCAGAATCCCCCAAAAGATAAACTTTGGCATTTTTTGTATTCTGAATTTCCCCTAAGGGAGCTTTAAAGTCATTCTCAGTACTTTTTTTATTTCCAGTTTTGGATTGAGCAGTCACACCTATTTTGTTTGGAGGTGGAGGAAGCAAGGGTATTGTACTTGAGGAATTGATGTTGGAAATAGTAGAGTTGTTGATGGACATTTTCCAGACTTGATCAGACCTATATTGTGGTGTAATGTCAACGCCAATCCTTGGTAGGGCACAACTCAACTTTGCCCGACTGAAACAGTTACTGCGTTAGCATAATCTGGCAGCTAATTTTACACTTCAGCCTAGGCTAAGCTACAAATTACAGCCTGGAAGTTGAAGACCCATGCTATAACAGCAGTACTGAGCAACATAAATGCTAGTAGTAGTAACTTATTGGTTGTGAAAGTTGGGTAGGTTTTTCATTACAAATTGTAGCAGGCTAAGGCTTACTGGCTACAATTTTAATTCAATAGGGAAAGCATATTACTAGGCCCAGCTCTCATCAGTCATTTCAGTATCAGTACAGCATCAATAATTTGTATATCTTCAGGCTCAGATTTTGATACCAGTAGTGTCATCCACTTCATCAGTTAGCTTAACTCATAAAAAATGACGATTATGTGCCCTCAGTAATATAGAAGAAAGCATGAAATTAATACTGCCACAGTATAACAAAAACAACCAATGTTAGAAAGGTGAACACGTCATGTGTGCACACTACGATGTCTAACTTACTGCAGGTAGTAATTGTGCGAAATAAACTTTTTACCGGTGACACCGTGACTGGTTTGTGATCAGATAAAATCAGGGTAATGAGTGAAAAGACATGTTACAAGTTTCAACTTATACATTTGCACATTATATTAAAAGCTGGATATATTCCGTCAATAGAAAAATCATTTAATCACTTATCTGTTAAATCAAGTTCAAAGTAATAGAAGTCGCCTACGTGAACAGAATTTTAGTGACCAGAGTTGCCACTCGGAGTTTTTACATTTCCACAGATCAGGTGCCTAAATTTCACTAAATTGACGTAGATTTCAAGTGCCAAGTTTTCATTGGATATCGCTTGTTAAATGATAACAAAACTTGTAAACAGTGTTTACGAATCAAATTCGAGAATTGTATTCACAAACTCTGAAACGAACTTTATAACGACGATATACGGTTTAGTCTTCTACCCTGATAGTTTCGAGTGAGGGCTGCCACTCTTGATTTGCCATTTTCTTTGGGGGGAGGGGCAAGATTAGTTTGTCCAAGAAAGTGTTTCTAGATTTTTCAGTTTTTATTTTTCTCGCCAAAAAGTTGACCCGGGTGGTGGGAGGGCTAAGTGTCATTTTATACTATACAATACTATACAATGTATAAATGTCATAGGCGGGATTTGGGGGCGACCCCCCCCCACACACACTTTTTCCCAGACCATATAGTTTGAACCCCCAAAAAAGAGAGACAAATATGAAAAAGGAAGAGAAAATAGATGATTGAGAGTCTTTCGGGGTGAAAAAGGCAAAAAAATATAGAAAGATCAACAAAAATCAATTTTTCGGAGCATTTTGGTTATGATAGAGGGCTCAGATGCAAAATGGTGCTAAAATTTAATTTTGGATTTTTTTGACAGCCAATAGGCCGGAAAGGGGCGCGTTGCCTGTAATCCGCCACTGGATTTAGACATGTTAAATCCGCGCACCAACGCGTGAAGAAAAATAGTTTATTAATCGTAAATAGCACTATATTATGAAATAGCACTCATTATACCTGAATAAAGTTATTCTTTTCTTCAAGATACACCAGCCGAAGCAACATCGGAATGGGCCCTTGGTAATGAATGACTTCCCGCACTTCATTTCATCATATTTCATAAATGAGACAAAGAAAAGATATTACCCAACTTTAGAAAACTATGTATCCTCGCCAGTACGTGCCAACTAAAAAAAAAAAACCAGAATGAAGCAATTGTTGTTCTGTTTCGATCCTATAACAATAAAATTATTTTAAAATGACATGAAATATGGGTAGATACTACGAATTGATTAAAAATGTGCAATGTAGCTGAGCTCATGAGCGCCCAAACTGTTGGTCTCTTACATTATTGAAATTTCTTTGCGAAACGATGTGTGTTGCCAATTAACAATGGTTTGGCCACCACTGTTGTGCTTTGGGACTGTTGGAAGATTTTGAACTCAACATTTCTATTGAGATTGTCGTGCCATGATCATGCCGTGTTGTTGATACGCGTGTATATGCTTCTAGGATATAAGCTGTTTTAGCTGATGTTTCTTAATTATGCCATTGATGTGAGATACCATTTGGTAGAATGTTATAAATTATTTAGTTGGGATCGAGCGGGGCCTATAGATAGATTGTCCGACTTTCAAGTTCCAGACTGGGGTTTAGGGTTCGAATCTCGAGCTTGGCCTCTTGTGACTTCTCCATCGAAGCTGTGCTGCAGTTGTTGATGGGGGTTGTCCGCTTCTGGTTATTCGGCACGGCTGTTGCACAGTGGTAATGGACCTGTTGCTTCCACCTCCCCAGAATTTGAGAAAAGTGGTCCAAGTATGGGGTACTTGTACACTCCCGTCCATCGGATGAGGACGTTAAATGGCGCTCACACTGTCTCGTTATCATCTGAGCACTTGGTCGTGAAGAGAAGGCTGAAAAGCCGATGTTCATCCACGATCTCATCTGACAGCCTGGATTATCTGTGGTACAGGGTCTCTCATGAGGACTAAATGTTCCTGATCCTTACAGAACTCTCAGTGACCCGAGTCATTTAAATAAAAATGTCGATCGAGTCGAGATTCAAGGCGACTTGGATTTTGGATTTTGTCAAGTTGATGCTTGTAACAAGGAGAATGGAAGTGGTTGTACTCCTTCTGAGCTTTACATCTGGAATATAATTAATGGCACTCTGATGGTTTACATTTACGTTCACTTTTTTCTTTTCATTTTATCTTCTTTCCTTGTTTTCTCCTTTTTCAGTTTTCCAACTGTTATTAGCTCAATAGGGATGGTGGCGCTATTCAACGTAAACAAAAGTGACGTTTCGCGGGATTTCTTGGGAATCTTTGACTGTGGATACCGTAAGGTTGTATTACGAATACGATACAGTAGGCTATACAAAATATGATTTAGCCTATAAACGTTAGGCTTTGCAGTAGCAAGTTACACATCACATGCACTGATGCAGTATTAATTTAGGCATAGCCTGGTTAGGATTGGAATGTGAATGCGTCAGCCTTACTAATGTGGTACTTCGAATGCCTTGGAATGTTATTCATCACATAAACTGACCCATGTTGAAAAACGACATTGGACGGATCTTCTGATAAGGGAAAGGTGAAAGTGTGGTCTAACCTATATAAACGTTTACGGTTTAGGCCTAGGCCTAAGCCTAGGCCCTATCTAAACTAACCTAAGCCTAGGCTACATGTAGCTTAACGATTATTAGTCCTAACTTTGCTTCCGCTGGATACTCGTTAAACACCCCTATCAGTGTCACAACGAGGATGCTGGAGTGCATGCAGCACAGCAGTGTTAGTAATAGTGAATGGGTAATGTAGTTTTAAACACCATGAACAAGATTGGTCTTTCCAGTCTGTTATAATTCTGGGGTAAAAACTAAGTTGGAAAGCTTGATGTTTGTGCGGGATTTGCATTTCTTGCGATGTTGCTGTACATACATACTGTAGCATGCGGCTGCAGTCCTACATTTACTTGTGCGTTGGCCCTTGTGAGAATTCCAAGTGCACTGAGCTTCGTGTGGTACATTATATGGCGATAGTACTTAGGCCTACAGAACATACATGATGTATGGTCAAGATATCGTACATATTAAAGTGAATAACTTTTGGTACCACCTGTTTACAACTTTACCATGAAGCCAAAAATTTGTATCGTACATATTAAAGTGAATAACTTTTGGTACCACCTGTTTACGACTTTACCATGAAGCTGAAAATTTGTTGCAAATTGTTGTACAAAGATATACATACAGGTCTCGAATATACCCCCACCCACAGCGAGACCTGCGTTTGCCGTGCCCCCAATCTGAAAATTTCTTTTGGATGCCACTATATGCATATCATGTAGGTTTGTCCTTTTTAAACTTGCTTGGCAATGTTTTCACTGAACTATTGTATTCCCATAACCAAGTTATTAGGACCGTCAACTGTTTCAATAATAATCATCACCAGGCTATAACAGCAGTAGTAACTGGCTTTCTATTCTGTGCATTTGTGGTCCACCAACTACTGTGTCAGTCTGCTATAAAAAAGGTTATTTAAAAGTGATAATATACATTCCTGAAATGCATTGAAATTGTCTTTAATTGTCAAAAATGTTTTTGTCCCACCAAAAAAATATGTACAGTACATTATAACATTTGAAAACTTACACTTTCTTTAGAATAGCCTGCCAGTACCGGTACTTATTTTCACATGGATAACCTCAATGAGAATCAATCAGGGCCCATAGAGAAAGGAGATTCTAAGATGGAAGAGCCGGACAGAGAAGATGGAGAAGACGGTGAAATGGAAGAGGAAGATAGTGCTACCATCCAGTCCGCAGAGATTGAAACGGCATTGACGTCAATAATGAAATCCCCAGGCAGTCTGGGAATGGCGGAACTTGGGGAAGGTCAATTACGAAATAAGAGAAAGAAGCAACTGAGGTTTGAGCAAAGGAAAAAGTCCAAAATGTCTGAAACAGGGGAAGAATCTGTTGTGGAGGGCCCAGATTCATCAGATGAAGAAGATGTCATCTCACCTGATCTGCTGGAGAGACGACTGGAAGAAAATGCAGCACGGAATAACCTAAGCACCGTGAATGTGAGGAGCATTATTCATGTGAGTTAAATACATATTCATACACTGTATGGTCTTGAATGCAGTGTGTGGGTGGGTGGCGGGTGAATCTGATTAAAATTTATTTTCTACACCCGGGAAAGGAAACAACATTAGTGCTTGGAAAGAAAAATGCCAAATTTATAATCAATAAAAGTGTTTGGCAATCAATTTCCAAACACTTCAAGAAGCCGATGATTAAAAAATGAATTAATTGTGCATGAGTAGGGGAATGACAGTCAACAACAATCGCTCTCTAAAACACTGTTTTTGCCCAATTTTCATCCAGAGCTCTACTTTCCGCTGATTTGAAAAATAATTTCATGAAAAAGTTACTGAAACTTAAGTGTGGCAATATTTTTAATTATATTTAATATAGCATGTTGTAAAAGAATCTTTCCATCACTCAACGTATGCCTTAACACAAAAGAAGGGTGAGCTACCTTAGCCAGCTTGCCGATATGATTAAATGCTATGGAGGATGTGCATACTTTCGTGAAGGATGATACTAGGCATCCACAGGCACCAACATACTTGTTTGGTACAATTAGCAATGAGATACTAGGCAATCTCTACTACAGTAGTAGAGATTGAGGAGCGTGATGAATTGCTCTCACGGATCTATTTTAAGGAGCACGGAGGAGCGCGATAGCGCCGGCGCTCCTTTTAAATGAAGCCCTGGATGTACACTGTTGCTGATCATGCTTCAAAATATGTGATTTGTTCGTAAATATGTTTGGAAAACAAATTATCACCAGAATTTTCTACGAAATTTGTGTGGAGATCGGATGGTTGAAGTGAGATGGGGAAGCATGTATTTAAGTTGGACTAGGGATGGGAGGTGGATGGGAATAAATGTTGGAATTGAGTGAAGGTAAGAATGTGGGATAGATGGTGCAGGTGGAACGGAAACAACATTAGTGTTTTGAATTAAAATTAAAATGATTTGTGGGTTGTCTAACATTTTTACACCAATATAATTCTGAATTTTCCCATTTGTCCAATATGGAATCAAAAACTTTGCTTTTGCCCAAACAAGGATTTTGCATTTGATCACATTATCCTAATATTTGGTACTAGTGATAGTTTTTCCATGTTAGTTTTGTTTCCCTTTCTTTTTCCTGCTCTAGCATTTGGTCACCAATGAACAAGTTCAAGCCTTTATTAGAAAAGAAGGCACTGAGCTGGATTTTGAACCAAAGTTGACCAGGTCAAAGGTTAAAAAAGTAGCACCTGTAGAAGTGGAGGAACCTGTACCTGTAAGTAACTCAACATATGCCATTAACATCATATTTAAGGAAATTATATGCTGGATTAATGTGAAAAATATTTCACATTAATGCAGCTTGTATGAGATTTTGCCACTTAATGTTTGTTAAATCAATGCTTTTCTATAACTTATTAGAGCCCAATTTTCAAGCTGGAGGCACCAGGTCAGAGAACAATGATTAGTACAGTGCCTTTGCTTGCTAGTTTTTGCCTTCATGTACTACTAAACTTTAATCAAAACCTCACTGAAATACTTCATATTTAAGGGTGGAAGCATTTTCACAGACTTGGACAGAAATTAATGAAATTACAGGCAGTTGCTAGATTTTTTAAGCATCTCATGAAAAAAGGAATGCCCCCAAAAATCTTACAGTTGCACTGATAGTTTTCTTGTTATTGGTTTGAAGGTACCCCTGTGGCCTATCTCCCCCTTGAAGAAACCCAAGGCAAAGGAACCTCAGTTTGCAGAGATGGCATTTTCTGATAATTCATCGGATGATGAGGACTACAATCCAGCTGAGGATGACCTCAATGTGAGTAATGCAGTTACCCTACGAAATTTGTGATTGGTTGTGGGTACTCCATCACCAATTTTTAAGCTGCTGCATCATAATTTTCTTTGTGATATAGCCCTATGAAGAGTAAACAAGATGACCAGAATTCTGTCATATTTATTGTTTCCCTTTAATGATAAATAGACAGCTGAAGTAGAACCATTATAATCATCAGCAATAAAGTCAGCTAACATTTGTTTGAATAGTTTCTGATTGCATTAAATTCATACTTATTAACTGCTCCTATAGTGTATGTTCAGTGTACTCCTGTAGTGTATTAGAAACAGATCGTATATATTGTGTAGGCTTGGGCGGTATTGAAAATTTCAAATATCGGTAGCTAACGCAAAAAAATACTGCGGTATATCGGTAATTACGGTAAATTTGTAAAGACAGAAATATACGTGTTTTAGAAAAGTATGGTGGATTTACCCAATTTCTCGAACGACTATATTAGGCTTCATCATATGTTTGTTGCAATAATCAATTTATTATAAAGTGTGCGGACCATCCTACTATAATTATTGGAAAAATCTCATAAAAGGTTGCAATTTTTTTAAAATCTTTTAACAATATCAAAGTGGCAAGCTACTGCATTTAATCCTTTTGATTAATCAACCCAGTCAACAAAGTCAGGATAGATTATTTATATTTTGTGTAACATACATCTGTGAGAATCCGCGATAGCGGAAAATGACATTTTATTCACGGAATTGTTGTGTAACTACCTTATACAGTTGTAACGTTATCTATACGCACGTGTAAACATCGCTAGTAAAATCCTGTTCAATATTCTCTCAAAAGGCCATTGCACATTAAATTTTCCCCAAATTGTTTTTGTTAGAGAAGGATCTTTCTGATTGTGACATTATTTATATTTCTTTCAAGCAATGCTATTAATATAAGCAAACAAAAATTTAATGCTCCACCTAAAATGTTAGTCTCTACATTGCATCTGTGCATGTGTTTAATATCACTATGTAACGTTACATTGCGTGAGCCTAGAAGCTATATCGGTACATATACCTTGTGTGTGATTATAGTAAAGGCTGCACACGTGTTGGAAAATCAATCATTGCAACGTTAGTTGTAAGACTATCCTCGATGAGAATATGCTTAATTTGTAGACTATGTGAGATAATAAAGTTTAATACTGTTTGAATTATAAATAATTATGAATTTTGGATTTTTTTGTTTCATGGGTGGAAGGAGGGGGTGGGATCTGAGTTTCCTGTGCTCGTTTGCGAATATCATACACATCCGACTGCATGTTATATACTGTGGGCATGTGCGTCAGTCAGTATATGCCAAACTCCATTCAAGTTAATACGCAGTTAGTATTTGTTAATTTTTAGTTATTGCGTGAAACATTGGTAGTGTTGGGCAGGCCGGTCGGCGTGATTGGGAGCTTCTATGAAAGGGATGTAATGGGCTATGATTTATGGTCAAAGAAATGAGAATGAAACAAGAGAAAATATAATAAAACACAGGAGAAAAGAAACAGCTTGTTTTTAATAATTTCTCAATTGCCGTATCAAGTGCCGTATCAAGATACAGTCAGTTTTGGAAATGGCTATATATAGTACCGACAGAAATTAATACTGCGGTAACTATAAATATCAATATATTGCCCAAGGCTACTATTGGGAGTTGATTTATAATCTTTTCTGTCAAGTATATCTAAAGGGCTCAAGGAAGACGGATAGTGTGCAAGTACCGATTATTGTTATAGTTATTAATATATAAGTTATTTACTTGTACATCTATGTATAGTGACTGGACGGAATCTCTCAGTACGACAGGTGTGATATGCTATGAAAAAAGTTAAGCAGGTTTGAAATTTGAGCACAGATGGTTGGGGGTGATATAGTTGCCAAAAATACTTTGATCTGCTTCTGCGGCTGCTTCCCAGTCCCTCGACAAAAATGGTATAAACACTGGGCAAACGATTAATCTTGTTACCCAGTAGGATCTCAGCAGGCAGGTTTGTAAATAAGACAGGTAAACAAAATATTTTAATGCATAAAATCACACATTATTGTCTGTTTTGAGATATGTACTTGTTTTTAATAATAATTCTTGGTAATAAAACCTGGAATAAGAAATTTTCAGTCTTGACTGCAAATAACCAGTCATTTAGTGTTTCATAGTAATATCATTCCGCGATTGGTTGTCATCCCAATTCTGATTCAGGATGCTAAACGTGCAGTTTGAGACATTTAAATACCTCTTACGTTGCATTAGCTTACGGCATCAATAAAATTTATAATTTTGTCATTAAATAAGTATTCATGCATTTTATTTTAATACGTTGAATTAGGAAATATCTTAGCTTGTAATCATGCTTTCTCAGTGGGGGAATCTGAGGTGAATCTCATTCTTGGTACAGCGGTTGGCTGTATTAAGTAGATGAACCCTATTTATTTTTACAAGAGGTCATTTGAGGTCAACAGAGGTGAAATACTGAAAAATTTGTATTTGGGCAACTCAATGGGTGAAACATGGATTAATTTTGAGATGAACCCTATTAATGTTTCCTGAGGGAAAATATCAATATCATCAGATTATCTTGATTTCAGAAGATTTTAAAAGTCAGTTGAAATAATTGCATTAGTGGAAGCTAAGTATCCCTCACTTTCTGTTCAAATCAATATATTTTTTTACCTTTACAAAATAAAGCACTTATATTTCTATGGACCAAAATATGGTAATTACAAATATTTTCTCAATAAACCATGGCATTTTATCGTGGGAGGAAATTTAAAAAGTCAGGAATCAC
>JAODFY010276956.1:0-21439 GCA_027580055.1 Paracaudina chilensis | reverse complement strand
TTCACTCCACAACAATTTTCCCCCCCTCAAAAGAGAATTTTGCCCCACATGCCCCCAGATTTCCAAGGCCTAAACTGGATATGTGCAATGGTAACATCACACAAATTAATGTGCAAATTAATGAGCAACAGCAAGGAAAGCCATTAAGAATAATGTTGCATTTTTATCTCAATTCAATCTGCATACAAAGTGCACAGTAAAGGCAAATTCTTGTCAATAAGCACCTCGAAGCCACAGACCAGGCCACACAGCCAGCTAGCAGTATCGACAGATTTAAAAGCTCTGTAATAAAAATAATACACTTGTTGCATCGGCAGCAGAAGACTATCTGAATTTTGTACATATTTTCAGATTTTTACCCCTGTTGGACCTCAAATGACCTTGGAACTGCACTAAATATGAAGTGGTCCATGTACTCTGTGAGGAGATGCTACATGCCAAGTACGACATTTGTAAATGTTTTCATTGCCTAGTAAATGAGATTTTCAGTTTATTTTTACCCCTGCTGACCACAAATGACCTTGGAACTGTACCAAAAATGATAGAGTTCATATTCTATGTGCTACGTGTGACTTTTGTAGATGTTATCAATCTCCAGTTATCATGATTACAATATTTTCAGTGTTTGACTGTTGTTGACATCAAATGACTCCTAACCCCCAAAATATGTGGAGAAAATGTGGGGAAACTACATACCAAGTATGAAGCTACATACCATTTGTAAACATTCGCTTTCTCCAGATAACTTCTCCAGATTATGAGCAAATGTCACAGACACACACACACACAGGTGGGTTTCATATTCAGTATGGGACCTCATTGGAATAACTCAACAGACCCTAAACTTGACATTACCCTGACCTTTGTTTCTACTACCAAAGACCTGGTTTTTCCATTGAATTTCCCGACCAAGGACTTGGAAATCCTTTTACCAGGTCCTGAGGTTCCTGTTGCCAAACCCTTCCACATCACTGTGATCGCAGAGATTCCTTTTGGCAAGGAATCAAAAAGTAAACACATATTTTGCTTTTAATGTGTAGAATGAAAGATAAACATTGCTAAATAAATGTTACATTACAAAAAAAGTGTTTCAGCTGCTCACTTTATTTTGAGTTGCTTCATGTCAATATGATAGATATCGTCTAGGTCAGCAAATGTGACATCAGGTGCCTGGAAATAGGAAAAATACATATTTAAAGCAGACATTGACACATGATACTTTGCATTTGAAAATTCATTAATATCATGGAGATAACACATTGTTATCGATTACAAATAGCAACACAGTAAACTCACCAAATAAATAAATAAATTACTTGAAATCAAAGACTAGGTAATTCACAAACAGCAATGGGTTAACTCACCAATATAACATACTAATACCAATAATATGGCTTTCAAATAGTTAAGTCAGGAATAGAAATGTGATGGAGACAATTTACTATAAAAACAATTAGATAACTTACAAATATACTTTTAGACAACCAAACAGTAGTTATGACATAGTAAGCAATAACTCACCAATAATTTGATAGGTATAGGGTTGTCATGGTACTTGCAGAGAATGGTTTCCCTGTGTTGAACCTCAGTTAGCAGCTCATCAAGAGAGAAATGGTATTTGCTTTCTTCACCGGAGACTAACAAGAGACAAACATTGAATGTAATTATTGCATTGCGATCTTTTACCTTTGTTATGTGACACGGGGGTGCTACACATGTATGCTTGGTTAGAGTAATTACAATATGACAATAATCCTTTAAGTTTTACTATTATTTACTACATCCCTTTAATTAACACTTGCCCTCCTCCCACTCCCACTCCCCCCCCCACCCCCACCAACCCAACTGTGCTTGTAATGGCCATGACAACTCGTTGGTGAAAAACTATTCAAATTTTGGTTAAATGACAAATTGAAGAGTTTCTGTACATGCACTGGCCTCTGAAAATTACATCAATAGATGGTTTCATCATTTCAAATGGGCACACTCAGATTGATATCTTTAGACCAATGCAAAAATCACCCATATATATATATTGTAACATAATCTATAAAAAATATTCAAATTTGTGTGATACTAAGAAATGAATCCTCTAAACAGTCATCACATCAGAATTTATCAGTGTTGTCTACATTTAGTTTAATGATGTTCTAAAAACAGTCCTAACGATGTATTAAAGTGCTACATATCCTCACTTGGTCTGTGACCGCATATCATTATCATCTCATTACATGAGTTCATGAAATGGCTTATTGAGTAAGGTAAAGTTATTATGAAGCAAATCATTATTTCTATTATTATGTTGTTTATTGTATGCTTGTTTTTACCTTTGGGTTAGCTTTGAGTCTTAGACTTTTGTCAACCCAAACTGACTTTTGACCTCCTGTAATATCAGTTGGTTTAATCCACTCACTATTAGCAACCTACATACTAAATTTGAGATTCGTTCCTATATTACCCCCATTGAAATTTATTTTTTGGAATGCAAGATTTTCAGTGTTTCATCGCCATTGAACTCAAATGACCTTTGACCTCCTCCAAAGTTGAAAGAGTTTATCTACTCTTTGTAAATATATTACATAATAAGAATGCGATTTTTCCATTGATTTACAATTTTTAGTCTTTGACCTTTCTCGACCTCAAACGACATTTGACCTCTTGTAAAATGAGAAGCCTCCAAGCTAAAAACCAGTTTAGATAGCGAGGAACTTACTAGCACATTTGAAACATGGTATTAATCGCTGGAGCAGTGGTGCACCCATCATAGGGTCAAGCTCATTCAGTCCTGGGAACCACTCCTCTATTAAATCATCTAGGTGATCACAGACTTGACCAAGAACCCTTAAAAAGGAAACAAAAATAATGAGATTAAATGTCGGGGGGAATGTATTGGTATTTACTGGAACAAAAAATAAAACACAGATGAGAGGGACCAGCTATCAAGCAAACAGGGTTTACATTAGCTGGTCCTGCATTCACATAGCATATGTTTGGAAGGGTCATAGAATGTGGAGCAACCTAATATTATCTTCCAGATACAACATTACTCCACAAAAAAACAGTGATGAAAGTTTGTAGTCATGTCAAACACAATCTCAAGATAAGCTCAATAAATTCATGTTTTTTTTGTTGTAGTTACATGTATGAAAGTCATACATAGGTTGGTAAATAAATGCTGTGTGTTCACTTCCTTTTTTTTTTTTTTTTTCAGAAATGAGCTTATTCCAAGTTGACCTTACTAAGTTATAGTAATTACAAGTTTTCCATTCTTTGACCTCAGTTCACCCCAGTTCAAAATTAATCCACATGACATGAGGTGACGGTCCCATTGTTAAAAACTGGAAACACACTGGGGTATTTCATATAATTGCTAAGCACACAGAGCATCTACAGTACCTTGTTAACTGATTCACCACTGCCACAGCCAGAACTATTTGTGTTTATATGTGTCATCAAGATCTGGGAATGGTGTGTTTACATTTTTGACAGCCAGTGCATGGTGTGATTTATTTACTTTCTCTTGGGTTGGATTGTTGTCAATATGGCATAATTCTGGAAGCACACTGCATACCCTAGGGTATTTCATTTAATTGCCAAACACACAGAGCATCTAGTACCTTGTCAACTGATTTAACACAGCCAGAACTATGTTTGTTTATATGTGTCATCAAGATCTGGGGATGGTGTTGTTTGCATCCTTGACAGCCAGTGGTGTGATTTATTTACACTCTATGTTGTTGCATTGTGGTCTGTGTGGCATAGCTGGGACACCCCACTGGTATCATTTTAAATATTATGCCAAAGTTTGTTAAATGTTTGAAAAATGTTTAGTACAGTAGATATTGATGGAAGATTATAATTATATAGCATATATATATTTAGAGAAAAAAAAATCACTAATCAAACTATAAAGAAAAACAGAAGCTTCCAGATACGATGTGCCATCTGTAACCACAAACTTGGTTAGATTCTTAATTAAAATGAAAATCTGAACTAATTTCAAAAGTCAATATTGCAGCAGTCCAGAACGCTATTGCGAAGAGATTTCACCATTTAGTGTGTTTTTTTCCTCCTCTTAATTATCAGCAACTTTGGTGATTGTCTGGATTATTCTGTGCCCTCCTCTGGATTTCCTCCATAAACAAATCAAGATGGCTTCATAAATACCGCATGACAAATAAACTTCCAAGAGAAAAGAAAAGTTACAGGGACTCCACTGACCTGTACCCTAGTGGTGATAATGGTACTACAATAGCAATGGACTCGGAATCACCACACTTGACAGAATCCACCACAAAAAAGGCTTCCTGTGAAATAACAAAATATCGATAACTGATATTACACAGCATTACTGACTATGACTCAGATCTTCTTGGACCTTAATTTCCTTAAAAGGTACCATTAGAATATATTTTGGTCTAAAATTCATCAGAAAGCCACACAAAATTCTTCCAGCTAAAATTGTCAATTGACTGTTTTTGAAATGCTATGACATACATAACTTTAATAGTGAAAAAGGTTATTGCATGAAATGTGTTTCCGAATGAAACCTGTGAAACAAGTTTCTGCAGCTTAAATTATCGCTCATATGAGTGTTATGATCTGGAAAGTACCTTTACTCTTAATTTTCCAAAATAACTAATCATAGTTTCAAAAAAACTGTTTAAATGACTGATAACTGAAATTTGGACCATTCTGAAACAGCTTTTTATAGTAGGCTTGAGTGAATTCATTACATAAATGTTTCCTCTTGCCTAGTATTAAGTCCACAGCTACAGTTTTCTATCATAAACAAATGGTTCACTTTTATTGTACCCTACTTGTTGACTGGCACCTTCCTGCATCATTTTCCAAAACAAAACAAAACTGTAATTGTTTGCTGATCACATTCAATGCAGGTTCCACTGTTCAAGAAAATTGATTGACTAAACTCCAGTGGAAATTTTAAACTGAAGTGAAAAACTTTAATAGAAAAGGCAAACAGTTTTGGACCAGTTCTAAGAAGTCATTTAAATGACTGAAAACTTATATGGACCATTATGAAGTTTTAGTAGTAGACTTGGGTGCATGAATTTGCCAAAATAACTTACAGTTTCAAGAAACCAATTAAATGACTGAAAACTGGACATATGGACCATAATTAAACATCCAGTTTTTTTAAACATTCATACAGATGTAAGCTTGGGCGGATTTCGACTCCGAGAAAAAATATCTTAACTCCTTTCTGAACAGAATATGAGTGAAAATTAACTTTGGATGTTGAAGAATATGTTTTTATTCTGTGACTTGATTCAGTGTGTATGGTTTGTTTTACATATCATAACCAGAAATGCTGGTTGAAATGATTATTTTGTTAAAGTTTACCTACATTTGTTTTTAAAAGGCTTATTCATTACCTAATTAATGATAAGAATTAACTAACCACCAAATAGTAAGATACAGTAAGACAGAGGCTCTGTGGTGCCATAATTATATTAATTAATATGCCATATTAAAATAAATTGAATTTTAATTCTATGTCATTTATTAAAACTAAGAGAATGTCTCTTAGGAGTACTAGGGGTGGGTATATTCCTTTAGATACAAAACCAGAGAACACAAACGTTCAATGGTTCTGATACCGGGGTCTATCTACAGACGTCATTTTGAAGTGATATTGATATTTTAATTTTCAATTGACGTAAGACCTACTAATGCAGATATGAGTTAATGTCCAATATTGCTGACAGGTCACCCCTTGCGAACCAAACAGCTTGAAGTTATGTTGTTTGGTTGATAAGCTTTAGTGCACCAATAGTCTATTGGAGAGCATTTAAATGTCTGATGTGGAAGGACCGCATACAAATTACATAATGGATCATATTCTCACAATGGGGATTATATATACCAAGTATTTTGTTCTTCAGCAATTGTGGTAACAAGCTATTTTCAGTGTATTTTTCAAGTATTTTTTAAGCCCCACCCACTCATGAATACTTATGATATGAAATTTTGTCGTTCATATAATTTTGTTTCTACCATACACTAGCACAACCATACCAAGTATGAAGCTTATCGGGCATAAGATTACAAAGGTATTGACATTTTAAGGATTTTATGTTAAGCCCCACCCACTCATTAATATTCATAGGACGCATACCAAATAAAATAGAGATCGTCTTCTCACTATGGGGATTATATATACCAAGTATGGTAGTAATACAACATTTTGTTCTGGAGTTATCGTGGTAAAAAGCTCAGGTGTCACACACACACATACATACAGGTGGGTTTTACACTATGTCCGAGGACTCCTTTGTAATTTCCTTTGTCTGCGCCCTAACCTGACAATACCCTAACCATTGTTCGAACGTCCGAGGACCTTTTGTTCCTATTGAATTCGTCTTCCGAGGACTTGGAATTTCTTTGTTCAAGTCCTCGGACCTGCTGCAAAACACGTCCACACACACACACATACATACACACACACGCCAACTTGACCGCATAGGTTACTCGGCCTTCGGCATCGTAACCAAAAATAGAGTTTTTTAACAAATTATACATTGAAATGGATGAGCTGAGCGGCCTCCTCGATGACATCATCATCAGTCTTAAATCAAATTTATGACCTTACACCCTCGTATTTATCCCCTAATTGATGTTCCATTTAAAGTTATAATTGCTTAAATGAGTGAACAACATGTTTAAACATTCCCAAATTTTACTGATTTAACAAATTAAAGAGCAAATGTTTTTTTGTTTTTGTTTTCAACAATGAGCCTATTCTAATGATACACAGTATTACTGCAACACAGAATTCTCATAGCCTAACAAATCTTGTTAGAACAGATTATTTTGGTTTAATTTCCAGAAGTTCTTTTGTGTCTTGTACTGTTCTAACCAATTACACAATGAGGAAATTATGAGGATTTTGTGATAATTGTATTTTTTAATAAATTTAATATTTAACAGTTCTGGCCAAATTGGATCCGAAAGTCGGTTATTTTCATATTCTTTCTATTAAATGTTGTTTCCAATCAAACTGGCAATAAAATGGATAGTCTTACCTTCCTCGACGAGTTCTTGATTTGGCAAGATATTCTCACAAGTAGTGCCATCTTCACTAAGGGCAAATTGTAATGGGCAAAATATTATGTTACCATACAGGCATGTACGACCATCTAACTGTAATTCGAATTTATCCGGACAAAAGCCAACTGCGTATGGAATACAATTCCCTGCTTGTGTGGGATAGTGTCCTGATAGGCATTTTTCAAAGCCTCGTGGTACGCAGAACCTCCGATTCCTCCCTAGCTCATATCCAGAAGGACAGAAGATAAGTCCAGTTTCAGGATCAATACAAGTCGTCCAATCGCTAAGGAGGTTGTAACCTTCTGGACATTGCCCTCGTGGAACTTCTTCACACATCCCATTTTCATTCAACGTTGTGCCTGGTTCGCAGCCATTTGAGGAGGATGAGATACACATGCGTCCATTCCTGCTGAGCCGGTGTCCCACCGGGCACACCACTTTGCCCATCACATCTCGACATGTGACACCATCATTGAGAAGCATATATCCAGGAGGACACACCCCAACATTTAATCTTATGCAATCATCATCATCATCATCAAAATAATAGCCGGCAGCGCAATCTATGTTAACTGGAAGCACACAACTTTGTCCGTCTGCACTTAGCTCGTAGCCATCAGGGCACGGCGAATCACCTGTGTGAATGCAAACCCGACTTCCATCTGACTTGGTATGTAACCTGTAACCTACAGAGCATCCCCCACCACCGGGACCAATGCATCTTGTCCCTTCCTGGTTAAGGGAAGACCCTCGAGGGCACTCAAAGGGCTCTTCTGTGTCAATAACTCCTTCCTGGACGCAGATGCTACGCGAAGGGTCATAAGTGTAACCGTTGCTGCAATCGCACCGGAATCCTCCTTGGCGGTTGATGCATTCCCCATTTTCACAGAGGGCAGCATTTTCAGAACATTCATCAATGTCTGCAAGAGAAAGGATATTAGAAGAATCAATGATCAGCAAGAAAGGGCCTAAAGCTTACATTTCCAGCAAGTTGTTTAAAATGATTTACTCAAATTGCTGGATTAATCTCTTTCAATTAGAAATAGTAACAAGGGCACACATTGTGTTGTCATTCCTTGCCGCTTAGAGTACCAAAATAGTATTGCAAATGTAATATGTGATATCATCATTATGATGGTAGTCTTATGTTGGTTGGCAATGTTTGTGTTTACTAGACAGATGCAATTATCTATCTCCAGAAATGCAGACTGATTGATTGATTATTAGCCAAACCAAATAGTCAAAAGATCTTGCATTCACTAATAGCATGTATGAGCTAAATTCATGTTGGCATTATCAAGGTCATTTACATTGTTTATACTGTTTGATGTGTTACACTAAGATAACCTTTAGCTTCCAGATCCACACAAAACAATTTCCAAAACAGTTTCACCTCCATCAGATAACCTTTGACACCACAAAATAGGGCTCTTCTACTGACTAATAGGAAAATATATAGCAAACATGAGCTTAATCCAAACTGACCATTTATCATTATTATTAGTAGTAAATTTATTATTATTAAATTTATTATTATTAAATTCATTATCCAAACCTAAAGCAGACTTGTAAGAAAGAGATTTGGTCAAGTGGAATTTGATTTGGCTTTTTTATGCTAAATTTACCCATCAAGTTCCAAAACATGGACGTGGCAACACTAATTCTTAACCACAAATTGTGCTCCGTATGAACCAGTTGTGGGATAAGGTTCCTAGCAGTATTTTAAGTTTAGGATTCATAATTGTTTTCATCATTTCATAATTTTGCCAGGGAAACAAAGATCTACTATGAGAAGGTTCAGCAAAACAAGTAACTCTTTGGTGATGTGAGAGACGAAACGCTAAGCCAGGTAAGGGCTTTGATGTACAGGCTTTTGACCATAGTATGCCCTGTGTAAGGACTAAGCCAGGTAAGGGCTTTGATGTACAGGCTTTTGACCATAGTATGCCCTGTGTAAGGACAAGTTATATAGGCTTCATACATATTGGTCACATTAAGTTTTTCACATTTACTAACAAAGAATAAAACAAGTAATAGGTTTATGTTATCATAACAGGTAATATTTCACCTTTGGATTTCTTGAATTGTAAGGACAACTAAAATAACCTTTCTGACCACCCTGAAAAAGGAACAAGAGCCAAGGGCTACATGATTCCTTGCCTTTTGAATTAAAATCATCAGATAAGTGGGAGGTTAATAGAGTCTTCCTCATCACATTATATTGTGTATATACAGATCTCAGTTTTGAGGAACATGTACTATGGATAATAAATATACAAAGTTAGGTATGACCTTCATTAATTACCAAGCTCAATTGAAGTTCCCCATTACAAGTTACAGTATTTACAAGGTTTTCAGTAATTGACCTCAGATGACATTTGACCTTGACCAATTACACTAGGGATGATATACACATCAAGAGTTATATATTAACCAAGTATGAGCTCAATTGTTGTTTGCCTCATGATGCTTCAGTGTTTACAATGTTTCTTACTATTTGACCTCTGATAACGTTAGATGACCTTTGACCCACACCAAAAATAATAGGGACCATCCACCCGCTATGAGTAATATATATACCAAGTATCAACTCAATTGAAGTCAACATTGTCAAGTTACAGTGCTTACAATAGGTTTTAAGTATTTGACATCTGTATTTGACCTATGCTGACCTCAGATGACATTTGACCTTCACCAAAACAATAGGGATCATCTACTCATTATGGGTAATTCACCACTCAACTATGAGCCAAGTCCAACCTTGTGTCTTCCACTTATTGTGTTTATAGGAAGTGTCACAGGCATACATGCATACATACATACTGTACATACATACATACAGACACACACAGGTGGGTTCTGTATTCAGTCCGAGGACTTCATAAAAGTCATCGAACCTGCTGCAAAACCTGTCCAAACAAGCACACCCACACACATACAGTGTACATTACATTCAGTGCGAGGACTTAATTGAAATTTCCTTTATCCTAACCTAACAGACCCTAACCTTGACAATACCCTAACCTTTGTTTGTCTTCCGAGGACTTGAAAATCCCATTGTATTTCTTCTGAGGACTTGAAATTCCTTTGTTCAAGTCCTCTGACATAATTACCCTACATGTCCACACACACACACACACGAATACACACACACACATGACTGCATAGATTCCTTTTGCCTCCAGTAAAGAATCAAAAAGGACTGAAGAACTGAAAACGTGTAAATGTCCTCAAAAGAAACTGAAATACCGTCACATTTAATGACTGCAGACTATCACCACCATCTCCTACCAACATCACTAGCCATCTATATATATATATAACACTGTTATACCTTGGCACCGCTGTGTAAGTAGATTAAGCCTATAGCCTTGAGGGCATGTGCAGGTGTAGGATCCTATAGTGTTGGTGCATTCTCCACCCTGACAGAGACCTGGAACTTGGACACATTCATCAGCATCTGACAGAAGTGAAAAAAATAAGAATGTTAAAACAAAATACAATTTAGATAGTTATAATTAGTTACAGATAGTAACAAAATACAATTTAGCCTCTTAATGTAGTCACAAATTAGATGTTGGTTTGCTAAAATATTGCTATCATCTGCATGAGCAATGTGAGGCAGAACATAGGCAGAACATTAGCCCCCAGCTGTTCTCCAGATTTTTACATTTCACTTGTGCCGTGCTTTCCACCTAATTTTGGATGGTATTGCCATCTGATGTCATTTGTACCAAATGTGTTGTGTTTAGCCCGAGCAACAGATCATCAGGACCACTATTTTCGCACGGGGTGATAGCATACTATTACTTTCAAATAAACGCATGAAGGAGAATCACCTAGGAATATCATACCATATAGGAATTTCTCAAATCAAAACAGTTGTTAAAGGTGAGGAGAAGGACCCCAGACCCCTCCCTAGATTGCCAACTACCAGCCACAGCCACAGATTAGATGTGACATCATGGATTTGAGCCAAGCCATTACAACTCTTATGGATTCCTACTCATGTCACCGAAACTGAACTCTAACATATTAAAATATAATACATAAGTAACTGTATAAAACAATGAATGAACTATGCTGTAGGCATACAGTTTTCCATCTTCAAAGGGATTTTAATGCATAAAACTGTCATATTTTAACAAACTATTACAAATACAAGTCTAAAGTCATGAGATCTCAAAATAAAGGGGTTTTAGAAGCAACCTGCAAGGGCTTGCCAAATGTTGCATTTTTGTGACATCAAAGCTTGACTCTCTCAATTACCTTCTTATCGGCTTTCCTGAATCAACTATACAGAACTTCAAGATACAAAACACTGCTGCCCATATTGTAAAAGGGAAAGAGAGAAAATTCCATACCACTCCACCTCTGAAGGAACTTCCCTGGTTACAAATCAGCTACAGAATCTAGCATAAATTATTACTAATCGTCTTTCGTGCTTATTATTTGGAACAGCCTATTTACCTGCCACAACCACTCTCACTGTACATTCCTCCCAGAATGTTTTGAATAAACTTTACCTTATCCATGGAACCAATTACCAGATAATATTTGATCTGGTACAAAATTTGCTACTTTTAAAAGTTTACTTAATATTTATTTTTTCTCATGTGTGTGAAGCGCCTTGTTCACCGATTTCGCATAATATAAATCCTGTTTATTCCCAGGAATTTTGCAACCCTACATGGAAAAATATAAAACAGGGATGTATGTGTGTTAGCGATCCATTTCCTGGAGATGCCTGGCTTTAAGTTGTGATATTGGTGTATATATATGTTTGATTCATACACAACAAGCTGGTACACAGCAATATGAAGATGGTCATGCACACAATGAACCAATATTTATCCACCCAGCTGTGCAGTTGCATATGTTATGTTTAATAATGCCAACTCCATTTCTGCTTGGGCTAGAAAAAGTGTTAATGGAGGGAAAATTTTACAAATTTTTGTCTAGCAAACTAGATTCCTGAGAAATTTTTGCTTTAATCTTCTCAAATCAGGAAATATACCTGATAAAACATTGGTAGAAGAAGACACTGTTACCTTGACATTGGAGGGTTCTGGCATCCACAAAGTAGCCACGTTCGCACGGATTATCAAATGTGTCACATGATTCACATGGACTGCCCCATCCGTGACCGACGGTGGCACAGCACATTGCCTTGGTACAGAGCAGACCTGAAATCATCCCTTCGCATTGTTCATTCTCCATCACGGTGAAGCAGGGACCGGTTCTGTAATCTTTAAGAAATATACAAAAGTGTTAAAAGAAGTAAAATGCATGTTTCCCGTTGCTTTGTACACTCCCAGAAATATAATCTGCTAGTTGCTTCCTACTAAAATGAAGAAATAATTTTTCACTTAAAACCTTGCCAATCAAGTGGCAATGAATCTTCTTCATGAACTTGTGCCATACATTATCCTTCATTTTCTTGGCTTCCAATGAAAGGGATTTGTGTTGGGAGGAAAAATAGGAAAACATGTATCCAGTGCCTGACAGGAAAGTGCCATTGAGTTTTCAAGCCCTGATTGGGTTCAACACATATACGGTGGATAACGTACCTGTTTCACATAACTGACCCACGAATCCATATGGACAAGAGCATCTGCCGCCACCAATACACCTTCCTCCATTTCTACAAGGTGGGTTGCATACCACTGGAAAAAATTGTATAAAAAAAAAACATTGTGGATGCAGTTTGGGTTTTACAGTCTAGCATTACACCAAAATGTTATCCACATTTTTAAGTATATAATATGAATTGCTTGTAAATTGAAACCTTTTTCATAATAGTTTATCTTGAATCCAAAATATAACAAAATTTCTAATCAGCTGTTTTTTAAAGAATCATTCAACTAGAACACCAATGGTGTAGTGGTTCATACACTTATTATTTCATTTATTTTAATTCATCTCAAGTTGAATTTCATATTCTGAAATTAAGTGCTCCGAGTTCACTTTAATAACAATCTGCTAAAATTGGTGTGCATTTTGAGCATTTTTACCCCTTAATGTCCTGTGACCCCAAATGTGTGGTAACCACTTAATATGTTCCAACACCCATGGATCATTGAATCCATGTTTCAGTAAAATCAATGATAGACTTGAGAGAAACATTATTTTCACTATTAAAAATGTCTAATTTGAAGACATTTAACAATGTGCAATGTCATCCAATGAACAATGTGTCTACATTTCATCAAAATCCATCAAAGCATGAAACAAGGAGAAACATTTTGAACAAGTGTGTACAGACAGAAGGATCAATGCAGCAAATATCGTATATAGGCACTTGCACCAAGATGAATTTCACAGCTCTATGCAGGATGTGCTCACATCATTCTGTCAGTGAAGGGCACACACCGGCAGTTTTTATGCTGCTCGCCACTAACATTATTTTAAACATTTCCCCAAGGTACTATTTTTTATATTTTTAAAAATTCGAAAATGAGAAGGGGGTACACACTCGCCTTAGACCCATTCCCTCAGATGGCAGATGACACTATACTGTTGCCTTCCACCTGGGGGGGGGGGGGGGCGAGCTGGTCTGAAAACAGTTTCATTTTGAGTCACAGGTACTGTAAGAAACTCTCATCCACATTATACAGTACTAGAATAAGAATTTGCTGGGCTGGGCTGGTCAGCACATTTTTTGTGATGTGCGGGGCCTACTCTTGATGAGGAGGTATGTGAAATTCATTTTGGAGCAGGGCTCTACAGATCCTTTAAGGCAGTGATACTGTAATTGTGTCCCATTATAATTACAACTTGAAGAAATGTAAAAAAAAAAAATATCATAACTTTGGTATTAAAGGGTGAATGGAATACCATGCAGAAACCATAGTTGAAATTAAGTCTGGTAAAAGGTTATATATAATGTCATGTTAATAATATAGCAGTGAGTGCAACATGTACTAAAGACATCACAATTGTTACTATAGAGAGTGTAATAACTGTCTATTGTTTCTACAAGGCACCCCATGATGGAAGACATAGAGTTACATGTGTAAATGAACCACCACAATGCAGTTGGGAAAGAGGGTACATTACAGAAACCGGAAGGACATAGCTGAGGGAATGGATACTTAACAGACCAAGACCATCTCATATTTTTAAGGTAAAACTCACTTTCTTTTTGTACTTTAGGAAAAAATATAGATCATTTATGCATACAAATCATTGTGTGTTAACACCAGTGCTTGGAAAATATGACAGCAATAGTTTAAGATTTGTAAAAAATGTGCTCAACCAAATTCAGAGTACTAAGGTTGGTTTTGCAACCCAATGCTCAATGATCAAGTATGATCTAAAGCCCATATATGGTTCCAGAGGCGGCATGTTTACCGTTATTTACCTTCGTTACAGTTGGTACCAGAGTAACCATTCTGACAGGAGCACGAGGAGCCCATACATGTTCCTCCATTAAAACAGCGGGTGGAACACTGGACTGTAAGAGAGTGAGTTAATATGAGCAGATACATCAACCCAACTATTGTAAGATTATATGGATTATTAAGTACCAAGCTTTCAATGTATCATGACACAGTTTTCATGGTATGAAACATTTTGTTTTGGGGAAAATAATTGGTTTGCATATTTACAAGCTACAAACTTGCATGTCTTAGCTGATGTTACTTTACTATTGACATAGAGCTCCACCAGCCTGCATGTGAGGATTTTTTGTAACTAAAGCCCGAGCTACAGCCTTCTTTAATGTTGTCCGCACAGTATAGCAACCTCTCTGCCCATCAGATTGCACAAGGGAACTCTAAGCCTATAGTATAGAGCCAAAGGCTGGCATTTCTAGTTTGTATAGCATATATGTAAATACATATATACAAAAACAATTAAACTAAACCGACTGAATGATATATATATATAGTAAAATATGTCATCATTGAAATGGTATATAAAATTACTTCCATCACTTTGTGTGTGGATATTGGATAATGATTCATTTTTTGTCATGGATCATGGTACTTTGAAAGCATTATACATGGTTAAATGAAAGAGTCAATACATGAAATACGTTATACTTATGTGCTAAAAAAGAAGAATAAACTTACCAGAATTAACTTCTTTTGAAATAGTTGATGAGCACAGTATTGTTTGTTAATTCTACACACACACACACATACAAACAAATTAAATGGAACGCTAATTGATATAAAACTAAAACTATGATGTGGGTTTTGCATTCAGTCTGAGGACTCCATAGAAATATCCTTTATCCTAACCCTAACCTTGACAATTCCCTAACCATTGTTTGAACATCCAAGGACCTTTTGTTCCTATTGAATTCTTTTGACGAGAACTTGGACCTGCTGCAAAACCCGTCCATACATGCACCCTATATATTTATTGTAAATTGCCTGTCAATTAATTTCTGTCTCAACAATCACCTTTAAATGTTTTTTTGGCACAGTAATATACACTATGAAAAGGGTTAACCATCAACTTGAATACACACAATGGTAAGTGAAATGCTGCATTCCATTTGCATTGTGTTTACATAATTCACGACTTCACAAGAACATCCACGTTCTATTGTATTCCTATGGCGATCATTGTACTGTGTATAGCCTAGGCCTAACTTTTGTACTCATGAGACTGTGCCAAAACACAACCAAAATGACAGTTTTGCTGATTGGTATCGCATTAAAATCACATCAATAATTTTTATATATATAGTTCCGGTCGTTTTCGAATTCCCCCTTTACGTCCTGTGTTCACAGGGTCTGAGCTAAATGGATGGCCCACGATGTCAGGTTTATGTAAACACGAGACAAATGGAATGTAGCGTAACTCTCTCTTGTAATTATAGGGATAATTCTTGTCTGCATCGGGATAATGGAGCTGCCCGCACGGCCGAATATCTTCAGAAGGCGCTGTCATATAGGTCTTATCGTAGTTACGCGAAATATACAAATTGTAACCAAGAAAACGCTAACTAACGTTAGCGTTTATGTTCAACTTTAATTTAAAGTTAGATGTATTCATCCTGGACAGTGCCCATAATGAAAAAAGAGCTTATAACCAGAATTAAGGTATATTCACAGAAGAAACGAAAATCTCATAAGAAAGGTAGTTTTGCCATTAATTGTAACAGTGTTTGATTAACCCAGTACCTCTAACATATGGAACACAAAAAGAGAAACGTCAAGTAACGGTCGCTATGAAGAAATAACAGTGGGTTGACATGAATTGGCGGTGGCAACAAAACGACTAGCAGCGACCTGTTTCAGATTAACAACGTAGTATTAAGAAGTAATAACTTACCACGTTATATGGAACAGTAACAACCAAATTGCATTTAACAGACTAAATTTAATCAGTAGCGCCGTAATTACAAGTGATAATTGGGTGAAAACATCAACGGCGGTATTAGCGTTCGTAACAACTCAACCTTTCAATCGGTGCCTACTTCGAATCGGTGACTACTTCGAATCGATGACAACTTTTGAATCAATGGCTTACTGCAATCGGCGTCAACTTCCAATCGGTGGCTACTTGTAATCAGCGACAACATTCCTGGTCGAATTATGTTTATATATGCAGGTAACCCTTGACATTCGCATGATGCCATGCTTACGTCAGAAAACATTGAACCAATTGTGGCTGTCTAAATATTATAGGCAATCACAATAACACTACGTTGTTAATCTGAAACAGGTCGCTGCTAGTCGTTTTTTGTTGCCACAGCCAATTCACGTCAACCCACTGATACTTCTTCATAGCGACCGTTACTTGACGTTGCCCTTTTCGCGTCAACCGTTACTTGACGTTGCCCTTTTCACGTTTCATATCCTCCAACCATACTAAATGTAAGGGGACATTGTATGCTGACCGTAATCGTGGACTGATTTTCTGACTGGAAGGAATTTAGACCCTGGCGGGTGAGGGGGGAAGGCCTTTTGATTGATTTATTTACTTATCATGCATGGACAGACTAAAGAGCTGAGAAAGAAGGCTAATATCATCCCTCTTTATTTTTGTCAGGTCTGCAATGGAAAACCTTTTCCCTGACAACTATGAATCCTATATGAGTACAATCGAAGAAAAGATTCACCTGGATGGACAGATGATGGTTGTAAGTAACCAGTCCTCATGTACTGCCTGCATGCTGAGAAACATAAAGTTTATTTAACCATTAGATCTAGGCAGTGTCCATCTAAACCACAGCTACTCCTTTGGGTTAACACAGTCCTCCTGGGTTGTGTGAACTGCTAACAAAGCCAATTAATACTCTGTGTACATAACTTGATGTCGAGATAATTTAATTCGAAAAGAAAATTTCTTTGAATATCGTGTCGAAATGGCGATATAAAAAGTCCACTTGTTCAACTTGACTTGTTCAACATTAAGTCAACTTTGTGAAAAAGAAGTTGAAATACTGGACATAATATTTAATATTATATCAACATGTCACATTCTTTCAGTAGGATGTTGGCATTGGCAAGATAATCTATCTCGCCATCATGACATCTTGTTTGGCATTTTGAGAGCTCCGTAGGTGACACAGAGAAGAAAAAATAGACAAAAATTGCAAATGGTAATAGGATATTTTAAACAATAATGTAGTTTTGGCACCGTTATTGTTGTCTCAAGTGTTTCAAAGGACATAGCATATGCACCTAGCAAGAACTACATTGTGTTGTAGCGAGAGTGTTCACAGATGTATTATATTTGCATGTTTCCTCTTTACTGTAGACATTCTTTAGCTATAGAAAAGAATATACTGTACCACACCCCTTCCATGTTCATAATAACTTCCTTGTTTTTCCCCCATCTCGTAGGATCCGTTTGGGGCGAGAAGGGGCAAGTTTTGCTACAAGAACATCAAAGAGAGACTATCAGCAATACAGGCCAGGCTAGCAGAGAAGGCCGCAGCCAAGGAACTGGATAACAGCAGCAGTGTGTCCGACATGGAGACGGACTGATGCGTGGACACACAAATTATGACCATTGCCGATATTGTTTGACCTTTGAAGCTACCTATTGCAACATTCCCAAAGTGTTTTTTTTTTGGTGAAGTGCGAGTTGTAGCACCACACTGGTCTGTCGTTCTTCCGTCAGCATACTGTACAAAAACTGTCCTCGATCGTTTGACTTTACTACCGTTCTGCGGAAATTCCTTAAAGATATTGTATTTTGTGCCGTCTCATGGCAATCTGTTGTAATTGCAATATGTGTGAGACCACTAGCGTGCAGAATTTTGGAAGTCATCTATTTTGGGAATTGCTTTTAGGTCCAAATTTGGGTGGTGCTGGTAAAAAGAAAATACTTGAAGGTGTATTTATGAGAGTTTAATTTGAAAACCAGATCAAATTTCTTCTCGCTGAAAATGCTTTCCGGAATTATGCAATTGTACATTTGTGTATCTAATTGGCTGTTTTCAGAAAGCTCATTTGTTGTTTAGGGAACATTACCAGGTTATAATTATGACTGTTTTTTTTTCCTTCTATTGTTTAATTCTCGATTATGAGCTTTTACAATTGGCAAAATGAGCAATTGGCATTTGTTTCATGCTATGAGCTCCATGATGAAATATGTGCTCTTCTCAATATTGTCTAAAACCTGTTTACCTTTTCAATTAATGTTTATCCCATGGGATTATAGCCAGCCAATTGCCTATTTTGGCCAGTGCAATGCCAGACCATCATTAATGGTGGTCAGCAAACAATGACAGCTTTGTTGATTTAGGAAAGCTTTGGTAAACAATGTTGCAGGGGTGCTAGACAACAAGTGGGATGTAATAAAATTGAACCACAGTTTTTGCTAGAAAACTGTGGTAGTGGGTACCAGGTTTGGCATGAGGAGAAATTTTGTAATGGCAATGATGAAATCATCACAATTCTTTTGGTTGCTCGGGCATTGGGGCAAAGACTTTTCCACATCAATTGAGCAGATGCTTCACCCAAATTAAAGTGTTTTCAAAATATCAATATCTCAACAACCAAACAGAAAGGTTCATTTTTCTCTGGACTATTCTTTTGATTTTGGTTGCTTGGGCTGCCCGTCATTCTTGGCCATCAAAAGAGGGCGCTCTCATTTAGGTCCTAAACAGAGCTGTGTATCACTATGTGCATGACCGATGAGTCATCAGTGAATAACTATTGCAAAAGAATGTGTAACGAACAAACTTCAGTTCACTCATTAATCACTCATTAATTTATAATGGTATAGTAGTAGCTAGCCTAGGCTATAGAAAGTTACAGTGTTGTAAGTGTTACTGAGTGTTAGGCTAGTTAATCAAATTTGTTACAATTAATGATGGCCAAATTACCTTCCTATGAGATTTTCTTTTCTTCCATTAATATACCTGGTTATAAGATCTTGTTTTAATCTGAGCACTGTCCAGGATGAATACTTTGTTAATTAAATTAATGTGGAACGTAAATGCTAACATTACTTAGCCTTTTCTCAGTCTTGGTTACAATTTGTATGCTTCGTGTAACTACGATAGGACCTTTATGACAGCGCCCTCTCGGCCGAATGCTAGTATGGTTCATTTTCCTCCGGACTATTCTTGGGCATTGGAGGATTAGACGGGATGCATACTGACAATTTAGCAGGCCAGAATTATGTACAAATGCAGGCATGCAAACTTTTCAGATCATTTTATTTCTGTTCAATAAGTGAATGAATATTAACAGTTCAAAGGTCATAATGGTCTGATGACCTCCTGGTTTATAATTGGCTACAAGATTTTGGTGCAATCCACATGTCAAATAAAGCTTGCTTACGATGTTCTATGATGTAACGATTTGTCAGCATAGGGAATTGACTGCATGGGATAGTAATGCCAATACTGACAGATAAATGATTGGTCTTTCATATACCCATTAATATGCATGACATATGTACTTTGCCATATAAGTATATATTATGCAGATTAATATCAAAAGATGTATCATTTGAATTTGAAGTTCAAAAGTTCATTTGTACAGTTTAATGAAGAAGCACCCCAGATAAAAACATTTTTCTGGGTGCAAAAATGGTTTCAAACAATTATGATGGATGTTAGACACTTAATTTTAAGATTTAAATAAAATAAATATGGTATTCAACACTAGCTGTGATAACTCACAGATTAATTGATAAATGAGAACTAGGGTAATTCCCAATTGGAAAAAAAAACCATTTTTCTGCTAAAAGTATATGATGGCCAGATGATACTTTTAACATTTTGCTTGATAGGTTTAATTGCCCCTTCCAAAAAGTGGTCCATCCGGGGTCTTCATGCAAGGAAGGCAATAATGTGATTGGTAAGATAAGGAAATTCAAGTGGTGAAGTTTAATGACTATGTTTGTCTGGGGAGTACAAATAACCAGGAAACCTTGTATGATGTGATTTCTGGTTGTAGATTTATAGTCAGCTGAATAAATAAGGTTTTAGGTGCTTACTAATTGGTGGTATAGTGATATATATATATCATATATCAATATATACATTTACATATAATATCTATATCCATGTTGTATTACAGTGAATGAGGTGGATTTTTACTGTGTCACATTTAAAATTGTTATCCCCTCGTCATTGGCAACCTTTGCCATATTATGCCAAGGGAAATTTGTTTTATTTAATGGAAAACTGGGTCCTAAGCGGGACTCAAACCTACGACCTACGGCTCAAGGTGCAGCCAGCCCAACCGACTGTCAACTGACTATCAAGACCCAACAGTTATGAAGTCATTTGATAGGCTCCGCAAAAAAATTCCGCTAGTAATTCTCGGTAAAAACCCACCTCTCTGTAAAATTCAAAACCTCATTCACTATATATATATATATGTATCCAGGCCTGGGTGCCCCTATGTCCTCATAGGTTCCTCACACCCCCCCCCCCTCCTTGAGCACATAGGAGTTGCACCCCTAACAAGCAGCATGATTGTCTCAAACACTGGTGAAAAGACTAGATTTGTTTCTTCTTTAAAAGGCTTCCTGTGGATGCCAATCTTGGGGGTGGCACATATTAAATGGCAGGGGAGTGAAAATGTTATTAATGTATTAATCACTGCAATTTTATTGTTCCATGTAAATTATTTTCGAGGCGGTAGAAATTATCCCAATATTCAGTTGGAATTTTTATTTGTTGATATTATTATATGAAGTCACAATTTTATGTTCATAGAATGAACAACAGAAATAAAAATTTGAAAATGTATTTTGTCAATAAGTCTGTTGTATTAAAAGTGTTGTCCTGTCCAAATCCAAAGTTTCCCAAGTCCCAGTCATACCCAATCACTAAAGCACAACTTTTTTGGCTGGCTCATAAATATCAGTGCTGGAGGACTCGAGACCGGTCTCGGACTTGAGACCGGTCTCGAGTCACGCTTTGCCGGACTCGGACTCGTGA
>JAODFY010276846.1:0-14470 GCA_027580055.1 Paracaudina chilensis | reverse complement strand
GGTGCGATTTGGCGACTTGTTGAAGATTTCCGTTTTCTCAGACAATCTTGGACAAAACTCCTTGGGACACCCCCACTTCCCCGTACAATGTTGGAAAAATATTTGGTATTTACGTCTTAACATTTTGGGTTTAGAAAAAACAACATTGAACAGGGGAGTGGGGATGAGGTTATTCGTCCCAAACGTTATTCTGGTCGTCTTCCTTATTGACTTGGAGAGCGATAACGGGAATTATTGCTGTTGGCACGCCAAGTACGTGTCCCAACAGTTTTGACCAAGATTGTAGCTATAGCCTATGATGCACAGCATGCAAACTGCATAAATGATATTGCAAATTTAGCAAAAATCGCACATACCTTTAACATTTAACATAGCCTACAAAGACTTTTAGAAATCATACTATATGATACTCAATAAAAAACATTCCAATTTGTGTGATGTAAACAAGAAATATATCCTCTAAGCAGTGATTTCATCAGAATGCATCAGTGTCGTCTAAATTCAGATTTATGACGTTCGGAAAACTTGGCTAACAATTAAGTGCTACGTGTGTGAGCATTTATTCTCACTTGACTACATATCATTATCATCTACTTACATGAGTTCATGAAACAACTAATTGTTATTAATCAGTCTGAAGATGTGACTTCAAGGGGTGCAATATCACCAAGGGAATTGATAGCATATACTTTACTTATTAATAACATCATATCAAAAATGCATAATCTCAGCCAATTGTGATTATAGGCATCTGGCATATCTCTAGGACAGTACATGTATGTAATCTTACTTCTTATTGCAGCCAAATAAACTGATGAGAAAATCTGAATCAAGATTCGTTTCAAATATTCAAGTGAATGTGCTAGGATAATTTCATTTAAATTGTGTGTTCTAAAAAATCATCGATATAGAGTTTCCAAAGATAAATTTTATGGAGTTAGAGTGTGACCACTGCTTTATACTAAAGAAGAAGCCAGAATGCTAATTCATGGTAAAGACTGCATGGATATGCTAATTTAGTTATAAGAGGCATTATACATGGTTTATAAATTCCCAAACCACTTAAGTTTTGGCCGAGAATGTACGTGGTAGTAAATCATTTAAATTGTGTTCTTGATGAATGGGAATCTTTTTTTTTTCTTCTTCTTGTCTCGAGGTGTAAATGCAGGATTCTAAAATTTAAAAAAAATGAAAAAAGAACCCCTTGCATTGTTTCCCCCTCTTTCCGATTTTTCAAGACTTTTTAACCAGCTTCACTAGTTCCCTCCTGTCCGTATTTTTTTCTTCCCAAAACCGATGTCGGTATGAATTGTGACCTCAAGATAATGGTTTTGATCAATTTGGGCCTGGGGGTACAGGAAAGTTTTACTCTTGAATGTATAAAACGCATGCAGTGACTCACACGGTGTTGGCTAGTTCATCGAACAGGTATATAGCTTTAACCAATATATTGTATGGAAAACCTGGTATATAGTTTGTCTAACCCAAATTTCAATGATGGGGCCTTTCAGTTAACATCAATGGTAATTATCTGTCTTTTTTCTTGTTTTGGTTGTTTTCTCACCGAATGGCGTACAATCTCTCCCGGTAATCTGTTAATAGATTGAAATCGTCAGAAAGAAGGGAGGGACGTTATGTACATTACATACTAATGCAAAACCATTATGTAAAATGCAGTATGACATGGATATATTACCCCTAATATGGTAATGTCTGCATGAGTTGTATCTAATATTGCTTCACGCCTTGATGGCGGATGAAACTATATAACATAATACTGAATAACCCTCACATGTACCTCAAAGATATACTGTTGACAGCCTCTTTAGTCAAGTGAGTGCAGTAATTACGAGTTGAGAATCTATATAGCTATTGCATATCGTACGTTTAATTGCCTGGCAAGCCAGTGTCGTACACATGATCAAGCTGAACTCATGATGTGAATGGTTATTACATATAAACAGATAGTCCAGTGAAAAATGACACTATATCTGATTAAAATCAAAGGGAAACTATGAGTGGTTCCAGGCTGTGTGGCTAAAAAGCAATAGCTTATTTGGGAAACAATCTAAAGAGGAAGTTGAGGGCAGTGTGCGCAAGAGGAATTTTGTGGAATACGTTCCATGAGCACATTGTCATGGTGAAAGTCTACATTGGCTGGGGGTGTTCCAACTTCACGACTGTTCCAACTTACACCCCTATATACATCCATATCGTGTCCGTACATGTTGTTGTGAAACGTAGCTTCGGCTTTCAACCGGTGGCCAGTTTCAACTCCCAAGAATGAATTTCTCAAACATATCGATGAAATTTTGGCTTGGTCAGAGCACTATATACATAACACCAAAAGTGCTGACCAGTCTAGCAGTTTTCTAACATATATGAGGTTATGAGGTATGTCGCTAATAATAGAGAAATAGTTTTGGTGATTTCCCAACACCTGCCTGCCTCTTGGTTAGAAAAAACCCCTCTCCTTGCCTTATGAATCCCCCTCCCACTAAGCCTCCACTTCATCCTGGTGATATCACATTGGATTACCTTGCATGATTGCCTTTAGCATACATGTATGTTCTATCCTGAGGTACTTTCATGACTCATTAGCCTATTCACGGGCAATAAACCATCTAGTCGATTAAGCCTGTTTTGTATGTCACCGTGATGAGTACATTAAAGCAATAATCAGTTTTTTTTTTTAAAACAATTTTGTCATCATTATACCACATCATAATGTATATTTAGTGTGACAATGTATGAAAGATTCATAACTTTATACCCATGTTCTTCAAAAAGATGAATAATGTATATACCCCTCAGTAGGTGATATCTACACCGAGTTCTGCGAATAGGTTTGGTGACAAAATGCAACACTAATCGTGCTATGGCCTGATTTCTTCGCAAATAGGGTGATTTACGATGTGAAAGATCCAGAGTGTCTTTTTAATCACAACTATAACAAATGGAAACAAATGGCAAATTTTCCTTTTGGTGAAAGAAGAGATTCTCAAGGCTCAAACCCTGATTATTGCTTTAATGCAGGATGCAGCCATGGGTTCATGTTAGGTGAGCCATCCATCAATTGCTAATTACCAGGTCCTCGGATGGCAAGGAGCAAACCGTTGCGAGCCCTGGGGAAGGAAATGGGTCGCAAATTGGGGGTTTCCTGTAAGTCTTGATCGTTGTCTCTTGGCATTATCTGTGAATAGATCTATAAGTAGATGTAAATGTGTCGAATGCTTACAATAACTGCATGCATGCATGCATTGTTGGTATATTTCTATACAGATGACAACGTTGAAAATGTCAAGTTATTAAAGAACAAAAAATAGCAGTTAATCCTTGCAGAAATCAATCCTTGCCAAAAATTGGTTGTTTGTGCATGTAAGTCCAGAATTGGCCAGTTGACAGTTACATGCTGAATTTGCATGATTTCAAGGTATATTTGTATAATGGTGGCACCCTGGAAGCCAGGCTGCATTTATTTTATATTTATTGGTGTACAAAATCTGTCTTTCCGGGCACATTTCCAGAAATGACAATTAGACACTTCCAAGACACATTTATAGGTGTATTAGAACAAAAAGACTACAAAAAGATTTCACAATTATTTAATTTTTACTTCAAAATAAAATCTCCTGGTGTCTTTGCAGGTTCCCATTTGTTTGGTGGGAGGATAATTTTTTTTTTTTTAATATACGATGGGCACTTTACCAATTTCCCAAGCTACATGCATATCTGGATATGACTATACTCAACAAAGACAGTGTTATTTAAAGGTGGGGTCGCAATTAGTAGCAAAACTGTGAGTTCTCGGTGTCACCGGAAAATCATGTGAAATCGCTACTTGCAACCCCACCTTTAAATGATACAGATGAAGGTGAAGTTGTTAGAAAAGAGTTGGACTGAATTCAATAAAGATGGGATTGCTTCAGGCTTTGTTAATATATCTCTTGGTGGGTATATATATATTCAAGTACTATAACTGTTCTGATGAAATAGCTATTAAATAATTCAACTGTAATTTGCAATGAGAATATATCAACAAAAATCTCTTCCTGTCTGTCCTGTGTGCCAAAGACAATTAAACGCTTTACATATGTCAGTCATATGATTACAGACCGATTGATATTTTGAGCATTGAATTTAATTACATGGCGAAAATACTGCTGTAATGCAATCCTTCCTTCTAACGTGGTGATCCAAATCAATTTGAGTGCACAAAAGTATAATTTCAGTTATTAAAATATAATACTAAGATAATAATTTCCCATGTCCATGTAGTTTCCAATTTATTTGACCTTTGCCCAATTTATACTGGAAAAGAAATAATAAATAAAATAATAAAAGTGTCCTTGCCTGACTGGCTGCTAACCCACTTGCCCGTGTGTTTTAGGTGTAATAAGCAGCATACTGTTACATAGAAATTGAAATCTTGACCCAGAAACAGTTATGTAATCGAGAAGCGTAGATCAAGTCAGCCAGGTAACTTCCCTTCCATCCAAAATAGTAAAATGTTACTTTTTTTTTGGGCAGGCAGAGAGAAGTGCAATTGTGTGCGTGCTTATCCAAAGGATAAGATTGCCCTTGAGCCAAATTGGAAACTCACATTTCCTCGAGCATAAGTGGATAAAAGCTTTGTGAAAAAGAAGAACAAAGATGCTAAAAAAAAACATAGAAAAGTAGAATATTTTTAATGTCGCATCTGGCCTTGATCTTATTAATTAGAGTTCCTGTATGTCTGTATAGTGTTCGTTTATACCAAGTAGGAGAAAGATTATAATTTCAAACGTTCAAATTATGCTGATGAAACTATATATGATCCACTGACAATTTGCCCTTTATGCAAATATCGTTTAAATGGAACATGAATATATAGACATGAACAACTAGAAAAAATCACAGAAAATCAAAATGATGGACAGAAATGCATAGATAAATTAAAAATTGAACCAATCGATTCAACAGGATTTCCTAATTTGCATGTTAGGCTAAGTAGCCTTGTTCTGGATGCATGCTGACAATAAAACACATTGAGGGGCTTTTCTTCTCTTCCTGATTTCTCATAATTCTCATTAACTAAAGCATCATGGGAAATTAAACTTTGGGGTCTGTATATTTTTCATGCAGAATTATGTGATATTTCTTGGATATATTTTTTTTCTCTCTCTGATTTCACAAATTGAAACTGCACTATAAAGTTATTATTTTCCATGGCCAATTGGATGGAGATATACATTTCATCATTTGTTTTGGAAAAAAAAAAAAAATACAACCTAAAAAACAATTTAATTTAGCATTAGCAGAGGTAGCACTTTTCCAAAGTTTGATTTTATCCCAGCTTGTTTGTTTTAATAGACAGGTCTCATTTTTTTTTTTGGCTCCTCACAAGACATCCATCCCGTTCAATGGCGGTGTACAAAATGACCTGACAGATTTTGATGAGCAGTTTCGGTTCATCATCTTGCATCCACTAGAGGAAGCACAACCATGAACCTTTGTGTGATGACAGCACCTATCCACTAGATGAAGACAATATTTATTTGCAATTTGAGATTTTTGACAAGCAAATTGCTCATCAGGTTACTACTTTTTTTTGTCCCTTCTAATTTGTCATGCCAAACACTCCAGACCAGTTATGTACTTTTGTTTTATTGCATTAAGGCCTGCTGGACATTTAACAAGTATCATTGTTGTTTGTTTTTAGGGTTGAACTGCAGGCTTGTCAGCATGCACACCTTTGCTCTATGTGTGCATGCACTATATTTTTCGGAATATACCTGTGCAGCCTCTAGGATCCTTAAGTGCAGTCCAGCATTTTAAAATGGCATGGTACAGTAGTTTTATCTCCCAAATCTGGTCATTTGCTGATGGGAGGAAGGTAATTTGTTTGTTTGCACCCTGTTTAGGCTGTTGGTGATAGAATGCTTCAATCAGGTCCGCAAATTCATTATTTTTAAACCCTGTACTGGATTTTGGCTTGGAAGGGTTTTTACAGCAGCATTTTTTTTTTTTTATTAAGCAGGGTCTGATGATTTTTGTCATTGACATTGATTCATGGGAGGATTGAATTTCAAAATATGAGTGTAGCTAGCAAAATTTACAAGATCCTTGGCAGGAGTTCAATGCAATCATCTCTTGTTCATCACAGTCTGATGCATTCTGGGCTTGAGTATACCTGATGTCCCAGTCAATCCTCTATGTTCATCAGGTTATGATGCTATCTTGGCTTGAGTATACCCAATGTACCAGTCAATCCTGTATGTTCATCATGGTATGATGCTCTCTGGTCTTGAGTATACTCGATGTCCCAGTCAATCCTGTATGTTCATCAGGGTCTGATGCTTTCTGGGCTTGAGTATACCCGATGTCCCAGTCAATCCTGTATGTTCATCAGGGTATGATGCTTTCTGGTCTTGAGTATACCCGATGTCCCAGTCAATCCTGTATGTTCATCAGGATCTGAAGCCCCACAAACATCAGGTGAAACCTCTTATAAAACATTTGTGTACCTCAGTGCTCAATTTTATGAAACTATTCATTTCGTAGTTAAAACAAATTACCCGACATGCAGGACATTAAATTGGCTCATAAAAAAGGGGAGAGTTTAATTTTTTTTATCATAATAGCTGAATGCTGTGTAAATTGTTCAATTGCTTTTAAATACGAAGTGCCCTCCATTGCCCCTCTCTTAAGAATATCGGTTTCTCCTCGTAGTCCCATACTAATTTCCTTTCCGTACGTCAGAGCTAGGAGACGCGAGTAAAAATGTTACCGGAAGGTATAATATGTATACATGCAGTGTCATTTTCAAGGCAATTAGTTGTCAATCTAAAATGACAGGGGTATAATTTTAGTTGGACTTACCCTCTAGGGAGGAATGTCTCGCCATTGTTTGGGATTATAAATGCTCCAAAACTTGGCTTGCCTCAAAAAATTAGTGCCATCTATAATCCATCAATGTAGGAAGATTAAAGATAAAGAGCTCCCCCTCCCCTCCCCCCTGAGTATGCTAGGACAGCGAATTTGCTGGGGCTTTGACTAATCAAGACATTGCATGGGGAGGTCTGTGAAAGTCACTTTGGGGGGCCAGGCTTGTATTACCTTTATAAGGAAATTGGAAACATTCTTTTGAAAGAAGTAAAAAAAAATCTTTGGAAGATATTTTAAGCTTAAAGCAATAATCAGGGTTTGAGCCTTGAAAAGTGTCCATTAATTGTAAAAAGATTCCCTGCATGGATCTTTCATGTGGTAATTGATCGCCCTGTTTGCAAAGATGTTTGACCATGTGCGGGTGTTGCATATTTTTGCCGCCGAACTAGGCATGTAGATATCACCTACTGAGGTGATATACACATGCTTGCTCTTTTTGAAGAGAAATCTGTATATTTTGTTGCAATTTATGAATCTTTAATGCATAATATTGTCACACATACTATTTATAAATTATGATGACAAAATTGTTAATCTAAACCCTGATTTTTGCTTTAAACAACTATTAACCATAGTATTGACCACACATTTATTTGTTAAAGTACATTATTTTCATTCCAATTGTGATACATAACAATGAGGTCTATGTAAAAAAAAAAAAAAATATTGGAATAAAAATAATAGTGGCTGTGGTATAGGTATAGTTTTAAAGCATTTTTGTTTCTTATGTATAGAACCTATTAAGCCACAGCAAGCCAACTATGTATTTTTAGATCCTGGCTTAATTGCCATTCCTTAGGGCATGTATCATATACGCACGTTGTAGGATCACATGGTCTTTTTAAGTTAGTCAGCTCTTGCCCTGAATATGCTAGAAATCTGCTAGACTGGTCAGCTCATCCAGAGGTCAATTCCATTAAAGGTCAAATAGAATATATATGGAAACATTGTACACATAACTTGACCAAATCAATGTCCAAATTCCAGCACATATGAGCCCTTATATATATATTTTTTTTTCCCCAGAAGATTATATATATATATTTTATTTTAAAGGCTCTGTTTACCTAAAAATTACTTCCACATACCTTCCCATGGAATTTGGGATCCGTTGCAACCCCCACTGTACATAAAGATATGACAGAATGTGTGAACCTCATGGCCTGATGAAAAAAAAAGAAAAAATGAAAAAAAAATGAGGAGTGCTCCTCTTTCCAAACACGATGATTGATCAAGGGAAAATGAAGAAAGGAATATTAGGTATTTGATCCCCACAGTGAAATAAATTCTGTGGAAGGATAACATTCATACGGGCCTCGATCAGCCACGCAAATAACAAGGGGGACCCCCAAGACATGTATATAGAAGGGTTACAGGTTTATATTATTAATGAGAAAGAAAGCATACTGTACATATTAAGGTTCACCTTAATGTTTGCAGAGGGTTTTAAAATGCTCTCTCGAGCTGTGATGTTAACGGTTCATATTCAATTCTGGCCCCCAAATTGAATATTAATTCACAGACCGCCATCCCTATAGAATTTGGGTTTGGTCAAAGCCCCATACTTTGATACGAGTGAATGAGCTGACCGCGGTCTAGCAGATTCTCATTAATGAAAATTGGAACATGAAAAACTGGAATATGAAACTATATCGTCCCACAGCTCCCAACAGAGTCTAAAAACTGGAGGTACCAAACTTATCGGTCAATTTTGTGATCCATGTTTTGGTGAGGGGAGTGGGATATAAGAGGGGGTATAGTGCTCCCCCATCTTGCCACTATATCATGCAGTCATGCCAGTAATACACGATACAATCTATCCTGAACATGAACTGTACTGTATATATAGCATGCATGGCTCACGCTATACACTGTCCATGCCGATTCAGGTGAATGAAAACCTTACAGTGGCAGAAAGTTACGTAGATTACCTACGATTTCCTATTTGAATTTCAGTGTTTTTACGCAATGAACATTTAAGTGAACAATGAAATTTTATTTCTTACGAGGGAATACAAATTGGCAAATGCAGACATTTTCAACTGGCTGGCACCGGTGGGTTAGCTAGTTTGGGGATCCAAATGCGGGTCAAAGGGGCCCATCAAATGCGGGTCAAACGGGCCCATCAAATGTGGGTCAAATGGGCCCATCAATTGCGGGAAAAGAATGCCTGCCGTTGACTGACTGAGAATGCCAGGATTGTATATGCATGTCCAAATGCTGGTATAAAGCAGAAATTAAGATCAAACATGGAGGTGATACATTTAGAATTAGAAATCCACTTTTGTCGGAATACTACTGCGCTAGTGAAATGAAGTCTTATGGCGAAAGGGCATGTGTTTAAAATGTATGTACTCTACCTCTTAATGCTTAATTATCCAAATATGCTTTTATATATATTTACTGAATAACACAGCCGGTAGGGTAGGTGAAATAATCGGCAAAGCATGACTGATGCGTCCATTATTTCAAGGTAGCACCAAAAAATTTATAGTACATGTTTATTAGCGTCAGAAAAAAATTGAACAGCGCTGACGGAAGCGGGATTTAACGTGTTTGTTCCTCTTGTTTTTGCCACTTCTCCGACATTCAGCACATCCGTGCATGATAAGGCAAAGACTTGTCATTAGTATCATATTAGATGCCAGCAGTGAGGAGAAATTTTCAGGGGGACATATATATATATATATTTTTTTATAGGGGGTGGGGAGGATTATTTCCAGCAGAAATGTGAGACACATTAGTGCAACAAAAGAACACATATATAATTGGGAAATGCATGCATGAGTTTGTCAAAGTCATTGAACTAGAACGACGAAAATGTTCATCCATAAATCATTGAAGAACTCCAATTGTTATAAACAGAATAAGCCAGTTCATGTGGTTGAGTGAATGCTACAGCAGACATCCATACCTGCAGAATGTAGCTTAAAATCACTTCTAAAATTGTTGAATCAATGAGGCTGCCCGTCATTCAACAGAGGGCGCTCTCATAAAGGTCCTAAACAGAGGCTGTGCATCACTAAGTGCATCACTAAAGAGTGATCAGTGAATAACTATTGCGAAAGAATGTGTACCGAACGAACTTCAGTTCACTCATTGTAGTAATAGCTAGCATAGGCTATAGAATGTTACAGTGTTGTTATGTTTCTGAGTTTTAGGCTAGTTAATCAAACTTTGTTACAATTAATGGCAAAATTACCTTTCTATGAGATTTTCTTTTCTTCCGTGAATATAAGACCTATAAGCTCTTCTTTCAATCTGGGCACTGTCCACGATGAATACTTCGTAACTTAAATTAACATGTAATGTAAATGCTAACTAACGTTAGCATTTTCTCAGTCTTGGTTTAAAACAATTTGTATATTTTGCGTAACTATGATATCTTTATTTCTTCTCTGGGTTATCCTACCCCCTTTTATGTCGAGATTTGGCCCTTTCGAGCCCTATGTTCCGTTTGGGATCTCTGTTTTAACATTAAGGTATTTATAATTGTATTAAAATTTAACACAACAGTGAGGTCGAGTCATGCATCCAAAGCGTCAGATGTGTGGAACCGAGTCAATTGAAAAATGTTGTCGATTGAAAGTTTTGTATAAACTTCGACGTAACTCTTTAATTAACAAGAGGCACTGGGCGATCAATGGATAGGAGGGAATTAACTTCCTCCCGTGAAGACAAGACCCTTAGGACGAGATCAATGACTATATCGATTGGTCAATTTGAAATATGAGAAGCGGTTAACATGGGCAATCGCACCGCCGTACATAAACAACCTTAAATACGATTTTAGATCTCCTTCGTCACCAAGAGAATTGGTTAAGGGTTACAAAAAGGTAGAGGGTTCTAGTTTTTGTTTCAGCGCTCTCTCCTTTTAAAGCCGCATCGGAATCAATTTCGGTGAGATTTACGAGAGCAATTTGGATTAAAAGTTTAGTGTGACAGTTCTGGAGTATATTATATACCCATCGGATGATGAGTCATGAGAAGAGCTTCTTCAATGGGGGGAGGGGGGAAGGGTCCGGTTATACAGGTTACGACAAAGCAGGGCATTCATCAAAAGTAAATTTGCCAATGTAGTAGTTTAAAAATGTAAAAATTTCAATTTTTCACAAAATTATTTCAGTGAGGGGTTGGGAGGGGGGGGGGGAAGCCCAGTATCTGCATGGGTTTCCAAAACTCTGAGAATCTTCAATCCACTACCAGCCTACAATGCTAGTTGATTAAGTTTAAGTAAATACTCTTTTAATTTTATAGTTCAATTCAAACTAAGAGCAATTACAGTTCTTAAATATTAGAATGCAGAATGCATAAATATTAGGATATTCAGGCTGGTATTTACAGCGGGAGAGTGCGGGTGTCACCCACACACTGAGGCCGGGTGACTCGGCATCACTGATACTGTAGCATATAATGTTCACTAGCTTAATTACAATAGATTTTTATACTTAACATAAATCCATCTAGCCGCCACCAAAATTAAAGTGTGATCATTTTTTCACCTGGCTTTTATCCCCACAGTTCTCTTTTCTTTCGGAGCATGTCTACAATTTCAGTAAAACATTAAATTTTAATTTACCCATGTCTTTTTGAAAGGTGCGTCACCGTGCGTGAAATAATGCACCACAACTTGAGCATTGCCATGGCAACCATAAACCATGAAAAAGTCGAGTAGCACTAATGCCTAGGCAATCATTACCCATTTCCGTTAGAATACGCACTTCAAATTCATACTGCTCGATATATATACTTGCAAAGCCTCTGTGTGGACTAACACCACAATACCTGAGCAATATGATTAGTCGTTCACAACCCGCGGTCATCATCACTGCTCTGATAAACAAATACTCTGAAATGTGCCTAAATGGAAGCTTTATAATACATTTGAATGCATCATACTCTTCGGAACTGATCCCTCCCTTTACAGTCAAGTTTTGCACCAAAGACCTCAGAATTCTTTCAACCAAAAAGGAGATTTTGCCATTCGTTTCCCTTGTTTAATAGATATGATTATTAAAAAGACCTGGATCTCAGCTCACATCGTAAATTCACCCTATTTGCGAAGGAATGAGCTAGGCCACAATTGTATGAGTGTTGCATTTTGTCGCTGAACTTGACCTACACTGTATAGATACCACCTACTGAGGCGGTCGGTATATATGCATTATTCATCATTTTGGAGAATATCGGTAAAGTTTTGTTACAAATTATGAATCTTTCATACATTGTCACACTATAATATGTGCATCACGATTTACGTGGTATAATGATGACAAAACCGTTAAAAATTAACCCTGATTGTCTTGCTTTAATTACATTCTATAAATGCATAATACACTTTGGATCTCTCTCCCTTTGTACACGTCAAGTTTGCACCATGCAAACACCAACATACAGCATTTATAGAGCTCTTCTCGAGAACATGAACTCTCAGAGCCATTGAGCGTTGTCAACTGTGGCTATTTATTTGGACCTTTATAAATGCAAATTTATTATTAATTTACGTTGCTAGCTCATATTTTCACATATAAAACCCAGTTTAATATGTACATTATGAACTATCAGTCATATACCAACATTATCTTTGCGGGATATATTGGAAACACAATCAACCATACTGATTGAGAATGTGAGTGAATGATTGCCAATAGAAATTGATGGCGTCGTTCCCTAAAGTCACTGGGTTTCAACAACATTTCATAGCGATGTGTCCCATAACTCATTTCTATTCATTAAACACAGTTCCCTCAGTGCCAACTCCGACATTCACCTTGACAATTACAATGAGGTTGATGGCTCTGCGTTCTTGTGTCTTTGAGGGTTGTTCGTAGCTTGAACAAACCCGACTCCCTACTTCATGAGATTGATCAATGTTTCAGTATAGTGACTTGAAGATATGCCATCAAGTGTTCATTTTGGAACTACAAGATTTGCCAGAAAACAATTCAAGATTTTACTCTTTTTTTTTTATAACTCAAATTTTGTAGCAAAAATGTTTTTTTTCTTCTAAAGCCTTAAAGAAAGCCTCTCTAATGATTGAATACAATACAGTAGGTACCATGGTTCTTTTTACATGATAAATTATGGACTTGATGTTTAAAATATTACACTACTAAATGAAAGATATATGGCTCAGACTTGTGTGTTAGTATAGGAGCATGACAATAACTGGTCTGGTCTGAGCTCAGACTTGTGTGTTAGTATAGGAGCATGAAAATATCTGGTCTGGTCTGAATTATTGTCATTGCATGCATGGACCTCAGTAGCCTTTATGTAGATGAGAAAAGTTGAGGTAATTAATGCGGCAGTAGCTCAAATCAATGCAGGTGCAATATTCATTGTCACCAAACCCTCATCCTCATAGGATACACGGGTTCAGGTGCCGCCAAGGTCAGTGATTTGTTCTCAATATCGGGGAGGGGGAGACATGACCCCACATTCAAAACATTTACTGTGGGAAATAATTAAGGTCAATAGGGGTTTCCTTAGAAATTGGGTGAAATGTCACTCATTGTCCCCCATATTTGCCACACCTGGGAGATTAACTCACCCACACCCTCCCTACCCCCCTCCCCCTATGCAAATTTCTTTTCAGCCCATATGTTAGCAGACTAGGACAAAAGAATAAAGACATCTGATTTTAGCATCCATCCACCCCCACCCCAAGTGAAATATCCCTCATATGCCCATGCATGCCACTCCCTCTGAAAAAAACTGAATTGGTTCAGCTCAACTGATTCAGGTTTAGAGGGCGGTATTTTCATCTCTAATTTTATCTTAGGTGATATGATACGGTTGTTAGATGCACCAGTAACAACCTGGTTTGGGAATATTGAATCAACCCTCCAAATCTTAATTTATGCCCAAAATTTAAATTGGTGATAATTAAATTGCTCTCTTTAAACGGCTGGTCTGCAGTTGTACATATATGCTCTGTGAATCTTTTTTGTTATTACTGAGCGACTCACTCAATGTCTCCACGGAGACCAAGCTGACAATTACATCATTATAACCTCCCCCCCCCCCTTTCTCGACGGTGAGTGATTGATGTCTGGCTCTCTCGAGAAGTATAATTCCACCGTGGACCTGCGACTAATCCGCCGGTTGCTTATCCATCACGCCGGCTTCCTCCAACGATCAGCCTAGGCTGAGAGAGCCTCGTCTCATATTCATCTTCCTCCATCCGTGATGGCTGCAGGGCTTAAAACAACATGGATGCTGCGCTTGTATTGATTTTATTGTCAGGGTGGCATATGAGAGTAAAGCTTTTCCAAGGGACTAAATAGATTCTCTGGCCTGGCTTTTGGCAAAATTTGATGTAAAAAGATGTAAATATGGAGGGGGGGGGAGCCTTGTCAACCGTAGAAACCATCAGCTGTTATTATTCTTAAGAGTAAAGATGAAGAGATTATAAAAAATGGTAATGTTTTAATTTTTGTAAAAATGTGAATTTACATTTACATTAGTTTCCACAGTTGCAGTGTCCCCATTATTTCATTCCAAGAAGGGGCGGGGGGGGGGGGGGGCCAGATTAATGTGGCCC